>JBBPBX010016726.1:24668-37061 GCA_038048925.1 Garcialebias charrua | reverse complement strand
GTCTTTTTGGACAAAAACTTAAAACTTGATTAGTTAGATTGTAAACAGTCTGTTGCTGCTTATTGTTCTGGTTCTGACTGTTATTGTATTCATTAAGATTTTTATTATTGTTAGTATAGTTTATTTATTATAAAGAGTGTTGTTTATAATATCATCCAAATGGGTCACTTTTATTTATTTTTATACAAACGTATTTTTGGCATATTTTCAAAATAAACATTTTGCAAGTCTTCATTTTGTCTTTTTTTTTTGTACCGAATATAAACCGAACCGAGCCCTCCTTGAAACTGAACTGAACCGAAATGTGATTTTAGCGTACTGTTACACACCTAATATACAGTATATTGTAGGGATACAGGTCCTTATGCTTGACCTTCAAGTACACCTCTTCACATCTCTCTGAAACTCTGAGTGTTACACTTTCTGAAGCTCTCAAGGAGACAAGTGGACACTATTTTTGTTACAATTATTTTGAATTAATGGACACCAATTAATCAGATTGAACTTTCTTTTTAATGTGTGTTAATTCAAAATTGATCAACAGTACATTTTTGTCATTTAATGATGATTTACTAAGCTGGTATCCACAGTATTCTTGGGGGTGTCACTGTAGAAGCGAATGTGCATTGTACTTCCTGTCCGACACCGGAAGTGCCTGTATTCCATAGGTGGAGTATGTGTGTTCTGAAACCAGATCCAGTTCCTCATACAGCTCAAGAAGAACCACCATAGCAGCCTTAAGTGTGCACAAGCAAACTATCATCTAATGACAAGGACTCCAAATGATTCCTGAACCCTCACCCATAAAAACATTTGAGCAGGGTCTTCCAATCACACACAGCAGCTATCTCTATATGCTACCGTAATGCACAGCCGCAGTCATTTATAACACACACGATTCACCATGAGCCTATTATAAACCCTAATGATAGAAGAAACAATATTTTCATGCTGAAGAACAAGATCAAATAAGCATCACATAGACTATAAACATTTATGTACTGTTTTATGAGTCTGTTTTTCCACCACGTTCCTTATATGAATAGTCTAACAAATGTGTGTAGCCACATGGTCTGACTTTAAAAACCTGTTTGTGCGCATCAGAAGATGCATAATTTCTGTTTAGCTATCAATCAATCAAAAATCAAAAACAAAAACAGGCAAAAACAATGACAAAATAAAAATAGACTATTAATCCATTGTCATATACTGTACTGTAAATTAAGATACCGGTGATTCCAAAGGCTATAACTAACCAAGCTTTGTACAGGGTAGGGCAGCGTATGAATAATGCTGAGTCTGTTGTTCTACACATACATCTGGACATAATGTTTCGAAGCACAGCAGCACAAGTTGGTACGATGGCATTAATGAACACCTGACTGGCACTACTGCATCGCGGCCCATTAGACAACATAATTGTACGCCACCTGAAGTCTATGCATGCCACTTTTTCTGTAATGCCGCCGCAGGTGGGCAGTATACAGTTTATTCCCCCTGACCAAAAACGTGCATGTTAGACTGATAGGTAACTTTAGATTGTCCCTAGATGTGAGTGAGAGAGTGACTCGTCGTTTGTCTCATTTGTCTCTGTGTCCCTGTGATGGACTAGAGACCTGTCCAGGGTGTACCCCTTGTCCACTGAGAACCAGTGACCCCCTTGCAACCCAAAAAATAAGTGGGTACAAGAGGATGGATATATAATGTGCCGTATATATGTATAGGTGGTCCCCGACTTACGAACGAGTTCCGTTCCTACGCACCGTACGTAAATCGAAAATTCATAAGTCGGAATGCATTACACGTGTCGTTCGTAAGTCCGGATTTTTGGTCGTAAGTCAGAAAATGTATGCTGACGTTGCGCCGCACACCCGTTTATCAACATTAGACTGAACAAGTGTACATACTGGTTCATAAACATGCACATAACTTTATTTACGGTTAGCTAACACACTTTCATCTAAAAACACATACCAGTGCTGTATTTACTGTACAACTGTACTGTTCGTAAGCGCGTTCGTAAGTCTGGAACGTTGTAAGTCGAGGCCGTCGTAAGTCGGGGACCACCTGTATATATATTTTTTATTTGTTTTCTTATTTACTTTAATCCATTTTGCTCCTGGAGCAGTGATATGCTGATAAGGTTTTTTTTTTTTTTTTACATTTGCTGCCATGGAATTCAATATAGGTAAATAATTGTCTACTGCTGTCTACTCTTCCAGCCGGTCAAAGCAGATGGCTGCTTGTCCTGAGCCTGGTTCTGCTGGAGTTTGCTTCCTTTTAAAAGCAAGTTTTTCCTTTCCACTGTTGTCATTGTACTTGCTCAGGAGGGAGACAGAGACAAAGTGAAGATTCAATGAGTCTGCTGGCTTCCTTAGATTCCTTAGAACTTTACTAATTGGCTTTTCTATTGTTACGGTCCTGAAATGTCTAGGAGTAGACAGGACACAAGATATTAAGCTCAGATGATTTTTAGTTTTGACAAGGCTTTAATTGTCCTAAAATCCTGTGAACAAAATTTCAGACTGGGAGGCGGAGCTTGGTCCTTTTAAGCCGCACTCAGCCAATCAGCTGTGCAAAGGAAAATGGCATTAATTAAACACACACGGACATTGACGTAATTGACACAGGGGCACGTCACATCTATGCATGTGAATGTTCCTGTTCAGTGCCCTGAGACAACTTTGCTGTGATTTTGTGCTATATAAATGAACTGAATTGAGTTGAATTACTGTCATCAAAAGAGTGAACATTTAAACATTGAAATCAGTCAACAGATTTAAATTTGGTGATGCTCAGTAAACCACCTGTATTTTGTAATGCACAAAATTGACCATGAATAGACAGTATTAAAGGCAGTACGGTGGCACAACTGGTAGAGCCTCTCAGCGAGCAGGTCCCTGGTTCAAATCCCAGTCCAGGGGCCTTTCTGGGTGGAGTTTGCATGTTCTCTCTGTGCATGCGTAGGTTTTCTCCGGGTACTCCGGCTTCCTTCCACATTCCAAAAACATGCATGTTAGGCTGATTGGCAACTCTAAAATTGTCCCTAGGTGTGAGATTGAGAGAGTGAATGATCGTTTGTCTCTATGTGGCCCTGTGATGGACTTGCAACCCGTCCAGGGTGTACTCCGCCACTTGCACAGTGATTGATGGACATGGGAACCGGTGACCCCCGTGACCTAAAATATAAGAAGCCGGTAAAAGATAATGGTTGGATGGATGGATGGATAGACAGTAAGAAAAGTTTAGCTTACCACTGTATTCGTGAAAAACTACTAATTCTAGTTTGCACACGTTTGTATACATGATCTTATTTTATAATGCAGCCTTTGATCAAATTAAAGAATCAGAATAAGCTTTATTATCATTGTACCGGGATACAGTGTACAGTTATGTTTGTACAGTCATCCAAAAGATGGATGGAGTGCAAGGGAGTGGATTTTTTTTTTAAACACATGCTTTACATACAGTATTTTGTCTTGTCCAGTGTTCTGCAAAAATAAAACCTGTCAAGATAAATTGTCTAAACACAAGGTTAGTGTGATGTGAGGCTTGTTTTGTTTTTTACTTGAATCAGGTTAGATATCTTACCCTAGAAACCTGCCTGCCATTGGATACCACCTTGGGGAACGGGTGTGCTGCTCCAGCAAATGAACTGTTATCACTTTAGAGACCACTTCATGTCAATAAAGCTGGTGTTAACATTCCCACAGGATGCTAATTTTATATTGTAATCATTGCAGTTAATATTATTTTTACAAGCAATAATACTTTATTCAAATCACTTGAGGGGGTTTTATCCCGAGCTTTTGAGTGTGTGTGTGTTGAACACTAGTCTGCATGTTGGGTTATATATTGACAAAGCTCAGATTCATTTGTACCACTTAAGCAAAAATTGGCCTCTGCTGTGAGAGCATGATGTTCCTGCTAATAGATACATTATGTGTAATTTCCCATATTACTTTCCCATTTGACCTTTTGTTTATGTTGAGATGATGTCGGGGTGGTATTTTCATTTCTCCACACATTGAATTGTTGGTTGGCATAGCAGGACGTTATTGTCTGTCTCTGCAAGGCATCCATAGCACAACTGTATCATATACACCCAAGAAAAACAAACCTGTTGCACAGATATGAGATAATGGCTGTGCTTTGACTATTTTGCTAAAAGGTTCACAGTTCCCAATTAGTTAAGTCACTGTAAAATCATTATTGCTGATTTTATTGTGTGCTTTTAGGGCTTTCTACTCACTGCCAGTTTCCAATTAGCACCTGTTTCGAGACTTATCAGGTCAACGTTTGCAAAGTGGAATGTGCTATCTCCTACTGAGTCTCCGCTGTATCTTTTCCCTCTCTGCCACAACTTCATGAATTATGTTTTCATGATGTTTTATTTTCAAAAATAACATTATTGTGTGAGGGTTTGTGAGGGGGCGGGGGTGTACTTTACTGCTTTGTACACCTTGCGCCAGTGTACGGTACGATATTTAAGACGGGAAACTAAATTAGGAATCTGGATATAATCTTGTTGCTATCAGGTCCCTTTGTGCTGCAAACACATCATGACAAAAAGATAAAGTAATAGAACATAAGATTAGTCACATACGAAAAGAAAAGAAAATGTGGTGTTTAATACTAAATTATTTTTTTTAGTTCTGTAGTACTTAACTAGACCAGGAAACAAGCATTAGGAGTAAATAATATGAGCCCGTGTCTGCTTCATGAATTTCTCAAGCATGTCCTATTAAAATAAAAATAAATAAATAAAAAGAAAGAGCCCATGCCTTAAGAATTTGAAAATGTTATTTGTGCATGAAATGAGCCCTATGCTGTTTGGATGAATGAATGTTTCATTTCAACTCAAACACGTGCGTTGTGGATTTGCAGGAATCACAGTACCATTTGTTTCAGATAAATGATGGAATCCCCATAACATGCCTCTCTTTACCATCTACATCCATAAAATCAAACCATCATTTCTATAAAACATGTCCATAATAATAAGAAGATTGCTGACATGGACATTTTGAAAAGTTATTTTACTTTGTACAACTCTGTTTTAGTCGCTTTAAAGTTATTTTGACAAGCAGCTTAAATGTGCTATTTAATTTTACACTAATTTCTGTCAGGGAACTGTTCCAGTTATATCTAAAAAAAAGCTAAGTCTGGTCCTCTGGACATTCAAAAAATAAAACAAAACAAAGCAACAACAAAAAAAAAACTGTAGAAACGTTTTGTCTTTCGTCCGAAAGACTTCCTCAGTCTGAGGAAGTCTTCCGGACGAACTTTCTTAGACTGAGGAAGTCTTTCGGACGAAAGAAAAAACGTTTCTACAGTTTTTTTTTGTTGCTTTGTTTTGTTTTTTGAATGTCCAGAGGACCAGACTTAGCTTTTTTAGATTTTTCTACCTGGATTATTGAGCATGCATCAGGGTATTTTGAACCACTTTGTAAGACTGAGGAAGTCTTTCGGACGAAAGACAAAACGTTTCTACAGTTTTTTTTTTTTTTTTTTGAATGTCCAGAGGACCAGGCTTAGCTTTTTTAGATTTTTCTACCTGGATTATTGAGCATGCATCAGGGTGTTCCAGTTATAATATTTTTTTTGCAGAAAATGCTTTATCTTAATAGGCCCATGCATACATATACGACAAGGGTGGATAAGATCAGGAATGAGATAATCAGAGGTACAGCACATGTTGAACAACTGGGAGATAAGTTAGGGATGCCAGACTGAGATGGTTAGGACATGTCCAGAGGAGGGACATTGGGTATATTGGTAGAAGGATGTTATAAATGCATCTGCAAGGAAAAAGACAAAGAGAAGACGCAGTTAGAGAGGAAATAGTTTGAGTGAGGACAGAAGATGCAGAGGACAGAGTGAGATGTACTGTATAAGGTTAGGGACCTACTGAATGACAAAGCGTTGTATCTGTTGTATAACACCATCATTGTTCCACATTTAATTTATTGCATTAATGTTTGGGGAAAAAAAATGTAAAACTATTACAAAACCTATTTTTATTTTACAGAAAAGAGCCATAAGGATTATTGCAAGAAAACATTACTGTCATCCATCTAGTATATTATTTTTTCAGTTGAAATTACTGAAGTTCCATGATTTAGTAGATTACCATATTTTAATGATGATGTATAAAGCTCATAACAATGCACTACCCTTAAATATTCAGACACATTTTGTTAAAAGATCAAGCTGTTACAATCTAAAGGGGACTGATGTATTTGTAGACACAGTACAGAACTAGTTTGAAGGGACGGTCTACCTCAGTCCAGGGAGTTGGATTGTGGAATGACTTAGAGTGTGATATAAAAAAAAAACAATGTCAATGTTTGTGTTTAAAAAAATGATAAAGAGTGAATTGTTGAAGAAATATGTATGAAGTACTGTAGTTCATTGTGTAATATCTCGAAATTTGAAAATTGACATGAGCTATTCATTTTTTTCATTATTACTTATATCAATCAATCAATCAATCAATCAATCAATCAATCAATCAATCAATCAATCAATCAATCAATCAATCAATCAATCATTTTATTCATTTCAAAATTTAAAAACACAAGAATACTGTTTACAAAAAAACAATATAAAATCAAAAATACATGAAATGAAAGGAGGCAGAAGAAGAAAAAAATCTTGTCATATCTGCCCCTTCTTCAACAAAATTAATTCATACAATCAATTCAAACAGCAATCACAAAAAATAAGAATATAAATGATTTCTCACATAATACCATATATAGTAGTTTGTATAAGATCTAATTTATGAATATTTGTTCAAAATTTTTATTTTAATCATTTTCTTAAATATAGATATTGATTTTGCAATTTTAATATCAGGTTCCAAACCATTCCACAGTCTTATTCCTTGTACTAAAGTAGACCTACTCTTTAAACTGGTTCTGTGTTGTGGCCACAACACAACACAACTTATATATAATTATTGTTTGAAATGTTTTTTTTTTTTAAAGGGCAGACATAATAAGATATTTTATTCTTCTGCTGCCTTTCATTTTATATTTTCTTTTGTATACAAGAAACAAGTGTTTATTGTGTGTTCTTTTTTATAAAATGAATAAAAATTTTAAAAAAAAGATGTAGGAGGGTGACTCGCTGTGGTTACCCTGAAAAGGGAAAGGCCAAAAGAAGAAGAAAAAGAAGATTGCCCATAAATACAAAATTAGATCTAATAAAATTTTTTAGCAATATTCTGACAAATTCAGGAGTCTGTTTTCACAACCTGCTTCATAATCTATGTATTTAATAGCAAACCCAGATTGTTAGTCAACCAGTTGATACAGATGGTGGCTCCAGTAATCAAGAGAAGAAGGAAAAAAGGAAGGAGGAATAAAACTCAAAGATGCAAACATATGCAGACTTGATATGTCCACAGTGGCCTTGATGTCTTTTAAGACCATCTGTTCTCCAACTTGTGTGTCCCTGTTGGTTAAAAACCATCTGCGGTATTAAGCAGAAAATGACCAAAACAGTGTTGGAACATAGGTTTTATGCATATAAACATCATCATTTGTTTATGTATTGCACTTATAGGATAACAAAAATATTAAAACTATTTTATTAAGTGATTTCTGCACAATATCCTAAATAGTTTGGCTGCAATATTGTAATAGGTTTGTTGGCATAGTAACTGAGCCTGGGGCAGCCTGGTTAGAAAGGTTTCACACAGTCCTCAGCTGCATACTGTCACTGAGTTACTCTTGAGCAATGAGGAGTCCAGTAATTATTATGTGAAACACAGCTGCGTATCAGTGGAAAGCGAGTAAGACGGCAGTTTTGCTCTCTGCATATTTTTTTTTTACTTCCCACCTTCCTCCAGCCGTGGACAAATGGATTCAACCCACATATGAAGCAACATAATTACATGCAGTCAACATTTCAAGCCTAAAGCGTGGACTTTTACGTTTTAAGTGTTGCATGTGGTCATTCTCTTTCGTTGGAAAATAAACATTGTATTTTACACACAGGCGCAGTAATGAACAAAGTGGCTACTCAAAGTGAAATAAGAACCCTGGAGACAACGTGAAGCCTGGACGTTACATAAAACATCAAGCCTTTTACTAAAATTAAAGCAAGTAGAAAATATTATCTTCTACAATTTTCTCCTTTTTATTGATTAGCTGTGTAATAATTTCCACAGACAGTGGACACCACAGTTTTTGGGAACTCTGACTAATTTGCAGAGTTGCGTGAAGCTGCCTTGGAAAAATGTTGGTCTTTTTTTGTAATTTGGCCATTTATCCATAACAAAACCTCACAACAACATTAAACGCTGAAACGCAATGTGGTTAAGTTACATGGGGAAAGAGTGTCCAGACAAAGTCAATTAGCAGATTAGTCTTAGCAAACACAAAACCTCTCGAGTCCTGTTGGGCTGCAAACATGGAAGTGTAGAACCAGAAAATCTATTTTAGTGGGTGAAGGGAGGTGGAAATGAAAAGGAAAAATAAAACTTTGTTCCTAGAGTTTTAAGTTTAGTTATGCTCTTCAAACAATGTTTAATTTACCTGTTCTTTAATAATTGTAGTCTATTGTCACATAGAAATGTATTGATCCCACGGGAAATTGTTGTGCCAGTTTCAATACAAAGGAACATACACAAGGGATCACACAAGATATAAACATATATCAGAGAAGATGGAATACCAACAGTTAAGGTCTAAAACGGGTCAGGTGCAGACAGAAACATTGACATGTTTATTGTAGTGCATGATTACTTTTATTGTCCTATGTGCAGAAAAGGGGAAGAGTTGAAAAGTTTGATTCATTCAACTGTTTTTTCTACAGGTTAGTCCCGTTAAGCCTCGGGTACTTATTTACTATGTACAAGAGATACCTTTTTTTATTATTTTTTATTTATTTATTTTACATTTAAAATACCAAAATAAAAATAAAACAATTTCACATATTATATGAAAAGAAAATATAAAATGAAAGGTGGCAGAAAGAAGAAGACATCTTATTATATCAAAGTCAAAAGTCAAGTCAAAGTCAACTTTATTGTCAGAACTGCAATATGTACAGGACATACACAGGATTGAAATTGCGTTTCTCTCAGTCCCTCGGTGCAACAGTAACCATTTAAACACTAAAACACTGAAACATTTAATAAACATAAGCATAAAATAGTAAAAATGTAACACTGTCCTGAGTTTTTGCATAGTAGTATAGAAGTATGAAAATTTACACCAACACTAAAACTAAAACTCAAACTAAAACATTAAACATTTAATGAACATAAGCATAGAATGAAATAATAAAAGTGTAATACTGTCCTGAGTTTTTGCATAGTAGTATAAAAAAAGTATATCTATAAAATAAACTGAAGGTTCTAGCATTGACATTTGCAAAGAGTGGCAAAGCAGCATATGAGTTAATGTACACAGTATATGTATGAGGTAGTAGTTGATGTTGGTATAGAGGCAAAAGTGGCATATGCAGTAAGGCACATTGGGCATCCTTAAATAAGGCTGGTCAGAGAATACTGTATATGTATCAGCAGTGGTGTAGATATAAAAGTAGTGTAAATGTAAACAGTAGTAATAAATGTAAACAGTATTAATAAATGTAAACATTGAATGTAAACAGTAGTATGTAAACAGTGAATGTAAACAGTAGTATGACTATAGGCAGTGATGTAATACAAACATTAGTGCAAATATGAGAAGTAGTGCAAACTGAATGAGCACATGACCGAGAGTTTAGTGAATAACCCGTTTGATGACACAGAGTCCAGTGTTAAAATCTTTGTGTTGTGTGGTAATGTGTGAGAAAGTTTTTTGTGTTAAGGCAGTTCAAATGGGAGGGGAGGCAGAGCAGGCAGAGTGTTTAGCATCCTGACTGCCTGATGAACAGAGCTGTCTCTCATGCCTCCTACCCACTGCCCCCTTTGTCGAGCGGCCGAAGCGGCCGGTTTACATTCAAAGTCTATGGAGGAGACGCGTGGAGTCACGGCGAACAAGGAAGCGGCGAGATTCGAGTGATCGAAGCGGCGCGACGGCAGCCTGCACACGCACGCGCGCGTCGCCGTCGAGCCGCCGACGTCCCAAATGTTGATCTCTGGCGGCTCGACGCATCCGGCAAACAGTCGGGAGAGCCTCGCTATCTGATTACACAACCACAACGGGACTTTTTTCGGACTTTTTAAACTCACCGGATCGAGCCTCCAGGAATTGGACCCAAACTCCGGTAAGAAACGTGGCATTTTTACAGTTGCTGCTGACAGGCTGCTGTCCTCTCCAGTGTAGATCACCCCAAACATAAAAAAAAGTTTTAATCTCATCGAAGACCGTCGGAGGTGCAGTTAAAACAACAACTGAACCCGGAAAACAAGCCAGAGACCCCTCCCTCTGCTACCCCCTAGTGTACGTCATCAGACGGTGTTCAGTGGTTCAGTGGGACCATGACCAGCGGCAAAAAGGGGACGGCAGGCGCGTTTCGAGTTGTGCAGTGGGTAGGAGGCATCAGTCTGCTGGTTCGAGCCTGGAGCCTGCCCCTTTTTTCAAAAACAAAACAATTGAAACAATCAATTCAAACAATAATTATCTATGAGTAACAGAGCAAAAAGAGCAACTCATCACAGATCGACAAATTTCTAGTACATTAAACATTTAACTGAAAATTTTAGTATTTTGTTAGCAATTTAGTTTTGATAATTTTTTTTAAACATAAGCACTGATTTTGCATTTTTAACATAATTTTCCCAAACCGTTCCACAATTCAACTCCCTGTATTGAAATAGACCATCCCTTTAAACTAGTTTTGTACCGTGGTTATGCAAAAATCTCAGTTCTCTTAAAGGTGAACTATGTAATTTCAGCAGGACGCTTGGACTTAGAAAAATTTTCATCAGGTAAAAGCATTATGCTCCCTCCCCTCAGAGCCATATATGACTCTGAGGGGGAGCTACAGTCCGTTCTCTGTTGGACTTGAGTTCTGCAGCTCCGCCCCCTGCTGTGTGTCCGCTCGGAGCGCTTCAATATTCTGTGATTATATGTTAATAAAACATTTTAAAAATATAATAAAACCATAGAGCACTTGTCCAACAACACAAACACCAGCAAAAATCATCAGAGCTTCACAAAGCCACGTTGGACATGATTTGAATTCGCTCGTGACTTCCTTTTTCTGTCAGTGGAGGTTTGGAATGTCTGGAATGTTCCGCCCCCACTACATGTCCTGTGGCAGATGCTGCAAAATTCTGTGATTATATGTTAATAAAACGGTTTAAAAAATATAATAAAACCATGAATCACTCGTCCAACAACACAAAAACACCCTGAAATCAGCAGAGCTTCACCAGCCACTTTGGACATGATTTAATTCGCTCGTGAGTCGTGACAAATCAATTTCCTCATTCCTGTGAGTGAAGGATGAAGCGATCACTTGACTTTTGGCAAAAAAACAAAATAAAAGTCCAGCTCTGGGATGAAGAAGGGATATTTAATACATTTGTGTCACATACAAAACAGTCCTGCATCGCTTTGCAATCCTTTGAATGAGAACGAGCCGTGGCGCTGAGGCTGGAATGGGCATGGGTTGGGGCGTGACAAACAACTCTGTTTTTATTGGCTGTCATTGTCCGGGTCACTGTGTTTTTAGTGTTTTTATACATGCTGATAGAGAAGCAAGGGGACTATAGTTTTTTTCAGAGATTACTTTGTCTAACATCAGTTTGTCAGTAAATAGTGACAGAGTGAAGAAATATGTTAAAAATATATTGTTTGAAAAGTTACAGACTACATTACAAAGTTACATAGTGCAGCTTTAAGACTCTTAACAAAATGCATTTGAACGTTTGAAGGTAGTGTGTTATTATGAGCTCTATACATTACTAATAAAATATTATAGTCCACCAAATCATAAAACTTCAGTAATTTGAGTTGGTGAAATAATATATTTGATGGATGAAAGGATGGCTTTCTTGTAATAATTCTCACAGCTCTTTTTCATAAAATTTTTGTAATTTTTTTTTTTGTAAAATAAAAATAGGCTTTGAATAATAAGAAAACTGTGGATTTTTCTTTTAAAATTGATGGTGTTAAGGTAAGCAGAGTGAGTGAAGTTAAGTTTTTGGGTGTGGTTATTGATGACAAACTGTCGTGGAAACAGCACATACATTCTGTTAAAATTAAGTTATCTAGATCTGCTGCAGTACTGTATAAAGTAAAGGACTTGTTGAATGATAAAGCTCTATATTTGCTGTATAATACAATATTTGTTCCACATTTAATTTATTGTGTTGAAGTTTGGGGAGAAGCATGCAAAACTCTAACAAAGCCTATCTAAAACAGCTACAGAAAATAATATATTATTTAACAAACTCAAATTATTGACGTTTTATGATTTGGTGGA
>JBBPBX010016725.1:27550-47746 GCA_038048925.1 Garcialebias charrua | reverse complement strand
TTTGGGACCACGCCCTCGTGATAAATGAAAAACAACGAAGTAGGGATACAGTAGTCCAAGTTCAAGTTCAAGTAAACGTTATTGTCATTACCATCTCATGTGGTACATGAGATGGAACAAAATTATGTACACAAGTAGTTGTAGAAGTAAGTAGAGTTGCATTCTGGCCCAAAAAATCCTACTCGACCCAGCCCCAGCTAGCCATCATTTCCGAACCCCACCCGACCCGACAAATTAACAGTAAATTACAGGTCTGAACGCGAAAAAAAAAAAAAACACGGAAATTTGAATTATTATTATTATATTATATTATTATTATTAAGAGTTGGTGGACACACACGGCTGAGTAAAGGGGGCAGAAGATCGGAGCTGAGGGGGTGTTTGTCCTTTCATGGCCGTCAAAGTGCATTAAATCCCTGCTTCTGCCTGCATTCTGCATTATTCAGACATGGACCCTGCTTTGACATGTCGGATATTTTGCGATCTCACCTGTTTGTGTCGTCCAGCAGCTGACTGAACAACCATTTGGGCTGATAGATCGCTGGCAGTAGTCCATCTGAAGCTTAATTGAACTTTTTACCACTTTCAAGGATGGTCAGTGCACGTTAAAATGGTTGCATGTAGCTGGTGATGGTATGGCAAGCCATGTTGTCATATAATTGGATAGTCAGCCACGCGCATCAGCTGATGCAATCAAAAGCCCGACACCGACCCGGCCTGCACATTAAGCACATTATTATGGCTCGGCCCTTATCTGGGTGGGGCGGGGCTGAGCTCTGGGTTCCAAATGATGGCTCTAGTAGTAAGTAGTAGTTTATTTTAGTATTTACTGTAGTAGTAAGTAGTAGTTTATTTTAGTATTTATATACAGGTATATGTTAAGACGTTTTGAAACTTTCCCACACTCTTGCAATGTCCTTAACAATTTTCTAAACTCTAAACGCCTAAAATGTCATCCCTTCAGCTGCTCTCTACCATCTGCCAGTGCTCTCGGCCACGCCCACTTCTCCGCTTCAGAACGGAGGTCATAACACGCTGCAGGAGGGAGCTTCTCCTGCAGCTGTGGACTGCACAAAGGTGCAGCAGGTGTTAAATCATTTAAAATAATTTATTTTAAATAAAAATATCATGCCGATTGTGCGGTTCATCCATACTGTAAATCAGACAATTGTGTGTCATGTCCAATATTATTTTGAAAAAGCGAGTCTGCGAAAAACGAACCGCGAAGTAACGAGGGACTACTGTACTGTTTTGTTACTTTTTTTAGCTCTTGTCTGTTGTTCTACTGCTTTTAGCATTTTGCTGCCATGTTTTAGCTTTTAGTCAACTGTTTGTTATTTTTAACTTCTGGATAGCCTTTTGCTGCTTTATTTTATTTTATTTTTTAGCCATACTTTGTTTATTATAAGCCTTTAGATAGACCTTTGCTACTTTTCACTTTTAGTTTCCTACAGTTTTATTTACACTTATGCAGATTATAGCTAGCCTTTAGCCACTTTTAGTTTCTGGTGTTTTTGTTCCTTCTTGCTAACCTTTTGCTACTTTCAGTATTTAATAGCGTCTTGCTATTCTTGTTTTTCATGGCGTTTTCCTTTTCTTGGTGTTTGACTCGCATTTTGCTTCTTTTGGTTAGTGTTCTGCATTTTTGAGCTTTCAGCTATTTTAAGCACATTTCAGCAGTTATTAAGAACTCAGCATCAACCTGCATTTCTCTATAGTTGTTCATCAAAAAGCACAGGTGCACATTTGGCATCTTCAGCTGTTTTTTTTTGGTTTGTTTTTTTAATTGTGCCATTTTAAATTGGTCCTTAAAAGCTCCTGCAGCAGAAGTTGAGTATTTGAATGTAACAAATGAAATAAAGCATCTCCAGTGTACATTAAATCACAGCCATCTTCAATATCAAATGTCACTTCCATCACGCCGGCTTTACTCTGAGCTCACTGATGCTGACACAGGACATCCTTCATCAGCCATATTTAACATGAATGGAGATTATCACAGAGATACTACTCTGTTCTAACCCTACACTACTTAGAAATGCAATAATAGAGGCAGGCAGGATCCCAGCTGTGGGTGACGGGTGTAACCTTTTCCCAACCTATACAGTATATGTGTTGGAGCTGATACATAGAAAATAAAAACACACAAGGAAAAAGCAATTGTAAGCTATTTGAGTGAAGTAATCAAAGAAAACTAATATTTATATTTTAGTAGAACAAGCAATCCTATAATGGTTCAAATAAGTAAATGATAGTTGTATTTTTATTAGTTTATTTACAGCTTGACAGTTTTAATTGTGATTTTTTTTCTTTTTCTTCACATAAATAAAGGATTACAACCTCAGATTTTTTTATATGGGTACAATTTTTACCAGGTTGCTGTATTTTCAAGTGGCACCAACAGAAATAAGTGAAACTTGAACGGTTCCATCAGGAGCTGAAATCATTGACTTACCTTTTTATTTGAGAGAAATGTCAAACAGTTGTTTCCTCCAAATACCACAACGCTTGCATTGTCCTCCAGGCAGAGGAGCGTCTCATGCTGCCTCCCTATAAACACTGACCAAGCCCATCCACTCAGACGCTGCAGTCAAGACCGTGCAACTAATGCACATTTCCGGCAAGCACTTTCAAAATAAAACATACAGTTCTCGCACAGGATTTTCCATTTAATTTGGTCGTTTTTTTAAGCGCTTGGGGGTGCTGTTAACAGTTATTTTTCTAAGATTGAGACGTTTCTCTCAGTTGTTTTTAAAAACGTTATTTATCATGTTTAAAAATACACATTATGGTGTACTTATCATAAGATTTATCAGTATGATTCATACATTTATAATATTTTTTAAATTAAATTCTGATGTCCTTTAGCCGCAATTATAATAACAACGCCATCTACTGGCTGCTGTTGTCCCACAATTTGGCCAATATGATAATTTAAGGATTACTGCACAGTACACTGATTATATCTTTACAGACAAGAGTAAAAGAGATAAATATATGAATAAATAAATATATGAATACAGTACATAGATAAATCCTATAATTAGGGTTGGCTTCTCATGTAATTGTTAAAATTAAATAGTTTTCATTTGACACTACTGTATTTCTATCTTAACATGTGATTCTTGACCTGCCATTGTGTATCTGTTCCTCTCAAACCCATCCGGTCGTGGCAGATAGCCGCTGGTCCTGAACCTATTTCTGCTAAAGGTTTCCTCCTCATGAGAGGGTTTTTCCTTTCCACTGTCACCTTCGTGCTTGCTCAAGATGGGAGTTCTGCGATGGAGTTAAGTTCAAAGCGGTCTGCTCCTCAGATAAATAGTGTTAACTTATTATTTTTATTTATGAATGTTTCTGTTCAGTGCTAGCCTGGCCCTCGCCTTCCTGCACAGCTCCGCTCAATTCTCATTTCCCTTAGTCTGAAGCGAAGTGATCGACAAGGGTCTGGTTTTAACCAGGCTAGTTCAGTGCCCTGAGACAACTTCTGTTGCGACTTGGCGCTATATAAAGGTATGGACGCCCATTTCCGCCATTCTAAAAAAAAAAAAGCAAAAATTATTTCAAAATAATGAGATAGTATCTCATTATAATGAGATACTATCTCATTATAATGAGATAGTATCTCATTTAATGAGATAGTATCTCATTATAATGAGATACTATCTCATTAATTTAAGATACTATCTCATTATAATTAGATAATATCTCATTATTTTGAGATAATTTTTGCTATTTTTTTTAAATAGAGTGGCGGAAATGGGCTTCCATATTAATGAACTGAATTGTATTGAGTAAATTTTTTGCTGTCCTTTTTTAAATAGAGTGGCGGAAATGGGCTTCCATATTAATGAACTGAATTGTATTGAGTAAATTTTTTGCTGTCCATCAATATGCATTGTTGAGTTTTATTCAAAACTATTTTAACTAACCCCTACCTAAGTTTTCTTCGCAGGATGCATAGTTCAATGGTGAGTGAAACAATAAAACATTTTGCAGTGACATTGTTATACGTGTTAATTTTTTTTTTTTTCATTCTCAACCTTTATTTAACTTTGAAACTTATTTATATGTGTCTTTATTATTTATATCTTTAAAATATCTTCAGAGTACAAATACATAAATATAAAATCAAATACACGATCATATTTTCGTTCTGGTCATGTTTTCTGTAGTGACAATACAAAATACGACGGTGACCCAGTCCACATAAACGCGTCGGCGTGTTTACTACACGCCCATTGGTCAATCCTGACTCCCTTCCCGTCCAATCAGAGCGCGAATCCAGAATAGCACGCGCCCCACCTTGTTTCGGTCACGTGACCGGGTTTACGAAGATGGTGGAAGTTTCTTCTTCCGTGAAGTGAAATCCGGGCTGAAGCCAAAACATCACGCAGGCCGAGGGCTGGGAAGATATAACAGCGTTTCTGGATAAATTCGTCAACCCTCTTTTCGGATCTGGGTAAGTTTTAACCCAATAACGGCGTATTTCAGTGCAACGTTTCGTTTTATTGCTGTCGGACTTTCAGCCTGCCATGACACAGGCCAGCAGTTAGCCGGGTGAGACGGCAGCAGGTTGTCAGGCCACACCAGCTGACGTTCAACACGTACTTAGCAACTCCAGCAATTACACCGTTCCCCGCAAATATAACTGCGATTTAGGACTGTGACGGTTTATTCTACCTGGACGTGCTGTTCCAGCCGCTCGGCTAACTTAGTTAGCACATTATACATTCACACTTGGTCCAAATTATGTAAGGTTTGTTAATTTAACGCATCAGGGATGCAGGAAATAAACATGGCCGATGTGATATCAGACTGTAATCTGGTAAATCGCGTTGACAAGCAGGAACTGAACCTAAATTCCTGATGGCGATTATTCACGTCAAGAAACTAGCTAAAATTAGTATTTTGATGACTAAGGACTATTGTTACGGAAACGCGACCGCACCTGCCATGTCATACTTATATAGGTCGTTCAAAGTAAATATACAAGATCATGTTATTAGATTTTTATGTATGGTTATATACAAACAAAATAGTGTTTCGCACATCAATCTTTATATTCTTCCTTTTGTTCTCTTTAGGCCTTTTAAAACTTCAGCTATTCATTCAACCTTTATTTAGTCAGGTTAATCTCATTGAGTCTCGAGGACTCATTTACAAGAGAGACCTGTCTACAAACTAAAGAATGATGACAACAGCAACAGTAGAATTTCCTTAAACAATCAACAATAGTCAAACATAAGAGAGAAATACAGATAAAAAAACAACAACAAATTAAAACAAAGTAGCAAAACATTATAGAACATTATAGCAAAACATTAGAAAATCAAAAACAGGAACATGTCTGCATTGGTTTTTCAGAGTCAGAGTCAGAGTCAGAGAGAATTTATTGTCATTTGCACCGCATGTAGTACATGTGTTGAAAACGAGATTATGTACACAGGGTCCCAGTTACATCCAACAACAAATGCAAGAGAAATACAATAATAACATCTAGGATTAACTAAGAGAGACATCACATCAGCTAGTAATACACTAAGCCCTAATGTAGTAGAAAAACATCATTATAAACAGCAGCACGAACATGAGCAGATGGTCACAGATGAACGCAGCAACAAGAAACAGATCAGTATCAGTATGATGTGACATTTTGCAGTGTTTATTCTTATTATTTATTTATTCATGAGTCTGACAGCCTCAGGGTAGAAGCTGTTTCTCAGTCTAGTGGTTCTACATTTGATGCTCCTCAACCTCCGTCCCGAGGGGAGTGGTGCAAAGAGTGAGTGTGCTGGGTGAGTGAGGTCTTTCATGATGCAGGTGGCTCTTTTTCTGCATCTGGAGGTGTAAATGTCTGTGATGGTGGGGAGACTGACTCCCACAGACTTCTGTGCAGCCTTCACCACTCTCTGCAGAGCTTTTCTCTCTGCAACTGTGCAGCCTCCATGCCACACGTTGATACTGGAGCACAGGACGCTCTCCACTGCACACCTGTAGAACGAGGTGAGGACTGGGCTTCTCAGACCGGCTCGTCTCAGCCGTCTGAGGAAGTAGAGTCTCTGATGACCTTTCTTGATCAGGCTGGTGGTGTTATTGCTCCAGCTGAGGTTATCATTCAAGTGTACACCCAGGTATTTGTAGCTGGAGACCACCTCCACCGCAGATCCACCTATATACAGTGGGGTGTGGGTGTGTTTGTTCCTTCTGAAGTCCACAATCATCTCCTTCGTCTTCTTCACATTCATGTGAAGGTTGTTCTCTTTGCACCAGCTCTCCAGATGTTCCACCTCCTGTCTGTAGCTGGATTCATCATTATCTGTGATGCATCCCACCACAGCTGTATCATCTGCAAACTTAACAATATGACAGCCTGGATGTGTGGCTATACAATCATATGTTTTTGCCAGGAGTCCAACAGATTCTTAAAACCATTTAGAGAGGTCAAGGTCGAGAGCTTCAGATCTTTTTGTAAGATATTCCAGGAAACAGGAGCAGAGTAGGAGAAGGCCCTTTTACCAAGGGTGTGTTATGACGAGTCAAATATGTTATGACGAGTCAAATATGTTATGACGAGTCAAATATTTATTTTTCTTTTCCTGGTCTGCGCTTATTAAACATTATTAACACCAGTATAAGCCCCATATGGATTGCATAAATCATATCAGGGAAGCCTTTGTGCGCACAATTGACATTAAATGATTCATCATGTGTATGCATAAAGCGGATAAGAAATGGAATTCAAAAAATGTAGCAATCTGCTTAGAATAAAATTTATTTTGCGTCTCCAAAAGCATCACTGTTGGAAGGGTTTTCTCCTCGAAGCAACATACTATAGGAACCTGTTTGGCGCTTTCTGATACTGATCACCAGGAAGAATGTTTTGTTCATATACAGCATTAGTCATAGGGACTTCCAGAAGGTGTTACCTGCAAACATGTAGTCTATTTGTTCACTAGAACATCCTAAGATGGTTAATGTTCAAAGTAAATATACAAGATCATGTTATTAGATTTCTATGTATGATATACAAACAAAATAGTGTTTCGCTCATCAATCTTTATAAAAACTAATACACTATGCATCTATTATAAATCAAGACAGGGTCAAGGAGACTTTATTGTCATTCGCATCACATGCGGTACATGAGATGGAATGAAACTGTGCTCTCAAGGTCCAAGTTACACCCAAAATACAATATATATAAAGTATAAATAATAATATATAAGAATCTACGACGTACACTAACAATAATACTATGATATATTAAACACAATGAAGAAATGTGAAATGATGACTGATACAATAAAGTTTGGTAAGACATAAAATGAAACAAAACAAGAAAAAAATAGTTCACAGCATGAGGCTTAAGTTTATTAACCAAATCAATAATAAGATGCAAATTGAGCAGTTTTGTGTTCGCCTGATTTGATTTGAATGGAAAGCTGTTCAGGAGCCACCTTAGTTTTGTTTCATTGTTTTCTTGGCAGATTTAGTGTGTGAACAGTTCTGAGTCGATGATCCTTCTGATTTATTGTGCTCTGGTAATGCAGCACTGAGGGCACAAATCATGGGTTGATGACGGCGAGACACCAGTGACTTCCTTTGCAGTTCTTTCTGTTTTTCAGTTTTTTTCTTCCTTTGTTTCAAACCAGACAAGATTCATGAACACTTTTCAACCAGGCCTGAGGCACCTTATTTCCACCTGAATTCAATATTTTAAGCAGAGTGGGAAGTCTTTTGATTTATGTTATGACTCAGTGCTGTAAAATATGGTCATGGAGCCAAGATGGTGTAGTGGTTAGGGCGTTTGACTTGGGACCCGAAGGACGCGGGTTCGCGTCCCGGCCACTACACATCCTGGGGTGTCTATGAGTGCACACCTAATTCTCCAGCTCCCCGAGCGCCCTCTGGCTGCTCACTGCACCACCTGGGGTGGTTGGGTTAAATGCAGAGACGAATTTCGTCTGTGTATGGGAAACATACACAGATGACAGACAAACACATTATTATTATTATTATTATAACTTGAGTTGGTAACATCACCTCTTTTTAGGCAGTGGAGAAAGAAAAGACATTGTTGGGCCCTTTCATCAGCTGTTATGGTGATGGTTCGTCGGTCAGATTAACCTGACTTCTTCTTCTTCTTTTTCTTCTTCTTTCAGCTTTTCCCTTTTCAGGGGTTGCCACAGCGAGTCATCCTCCTCCACCTCACTCTGTCCTCTGCATCCTCTGTCCTCACTCCAACTACCTTCATGTCCTCTCTAACTGCATCCATATATCTCCTCTTTGGCCTTCCTCTGTGTCTTTTTCCTGGCAGCTGCATTTCTAACATCCTTCTACCAATATACCCACTGTCCCTCCTCTGGACATGTCCAAACCATCTCAGTCTGGCCTCCCTAACTTTATCTCCCAGTTGTTCAACATGTGCTGTACCTCTGATGATCTCATTCCTGATCTTATCCATCCTTGTCACTCCTAAGGAGAACCTCAGCATCTTCATTTCTGCTACTTCCAGTTCTTTCTCCTGTCTTTTTGTCAATGCCACTGTCTCCAGACCATACAACATAGCTGGTCTCACCACTGTCTTGTAAACTTTTCCTTTGACCTTTGCTGACACCTTTTTGTCACAAATCACTCCTGAAACTTTTCTCCATCCGCTCCATCCTGCCTGGACTCTCTTCTTCACCTCTTTACCACATTCCCCATTTTCCTGGACAGTGGACCCCAAGTACTTGAAGTCCTGCACCTTTGTGACCTCTGCTCCTTGTAGCCTCACTGTTCCACTGGCCTCCCTCTCATTCACACACATGTACTCTGTCTTACTACGGCTGACTTTCATTCCTCTTCTTTCAAGTGCATACCTCCACCTCTCCAAGTTCTCTTCCACCTGTTCCCTGTTCTCACCACATATCACAATGTCATCTGCAAACATCATAGTCCATGGGGATTCCTGCCTGACCTCATCTGTTAGTCGGTCCATCACCAGAGCAAACAAGAAGGGGCTCAGAGCCGATCCTTGATGCAATCCCACCTCCACCTTGAAGCTATCTGTCACTCCTACAGCACATCTCACCACTGTCCTGCTGTCTTCATACATGTCCTGTACCAGTCTAACATACTTTTCTGCCACTCCAGATTTCCTCATGCAATACCACACCTCCTCTCTTGGCACCCTGTCATATGCTTTTTCTAAATCCACAAACACACAATGGAGTTCTTTCTGACCCTCTCTGTACTTCTCTATCAACATCCTTAAAGCAAAGATGGCATGTGGTGCTCTTTCTTGGCATGAAACCATACTGCTGCTCACAGATTCGTGTCTCCTACCACCTTTGGTTGAAGTATTCAAACATGCTATTAATCAAATTAAATAAAGGCATACAGAGAACACAAATATCTCCACAAACATGCTCTGTTTTATTTATTCATTTATTTTCATTTAACTTTGATTTACAGTATCCAGGTACCGTATTTTCCGGACTATAGGTTGCAGTTTTTTGCCTAATTTGCATGCCCTGCAACCTATAGAGAGGTGAGACCTGTTTATGGATTTTTTTCCATATTTTTAGACCAATTTTTGGTTCAGATATGACCGTTTTTCATTTTGGCAAAAACATGGTGCAGTACCACACTTCCAGAGAGTCCACCGACCGTTTCCAGCTCATGTGTCCGAAAAAAGCCTCCTCTGCTCGGACTGACTCTGTCGCTGCCCGGCCTCCTGAACTCTGGAGGTAACTACTGTTTGCTAGCTGTTTGTTAGCAAGATAAGTCAAGAACCACAGGACAGATTTTTATCAAACTTACAGAATGTAATCACTGTATGGACATTTACAACTGACTAGCTTTATGAGATGTTTAGAGCTAAAACAAAAAAATCGAATTTTTAGCATCGTTGTTTGTTGTTAGCAGTTAGCTATCTAAACGGATACTATGATAAGTCAAAGTCAACTTTATTGTCAGAACTGCAATATGTACAGGACATACACAGGATTGAAATTGCGTTTCTCTCAGTCCCTCGGTGCAACAGTAACCATTTAAACACTAAAACACTGAAACATTTAATAAACATAAGCATAAAATAGTAAAAGTGTAACACTGTCCTGAGTTTTTGCATAGTAGTATAAAAGTATGAAAATTTACACCAACACTAAAACACTAAACATTTAATGAACATAAGCATAAAATGAAATAATAAAAGTGTAATACTGTCCTGAGTTTTTGCATAGTAGTATAAAAAGTATAAAAAGTATATCTATAAAATAAACTGAAGGTTCTAGCATTGACATTTGCAAAGAGTGGCAAAGCAGCATATGAGTTAATGTACACAGTATATGTATGAGGTAGTTGATGTTGGTATAGAGGCAAAGTGGCATATGCAGTAAGGCACATTGGGCATCCTTAAATAAGGCTAGTCAGAGAATACTGTATATGTATCAGCAGTAGTGTAGATATAAAAGTAGTGTAAATGTAAACAGTAGTAATAAATGTAAACAGTAGTAATAAATGTAAACAGTATTAATAAATGTAAACAGTGAATGTAAACAGTAGTATGACTATAGGCAGTAATGTAATACAAACATTAGTGCAAATATGAGAAGTAGTGCAAACTGAATGAGCACATGACCGAGAGTTTAGTGAATAACCCGTTTGATGACACAGAGTCCAGTGTTAAAATCTTTGTGTTGTGTGGTAATGTGTGAGAAAGTTTTTTGTGTTAAGGCAGTTCAAATGGGAGGGGAGGCAGAGCAGGCAGAGTGTTTAGCATCCTGACTGCCTGATGAACAGAGCTGTCTCTCAGTCTGCTGGTTCGAGCCTGGAGACTCCTCAGTCTCCTCCCTGATGGCAGCAGTCTGAAGCAGCTGTGTAGTGGGTGTGTGGGATCACCTGCCATGCAGAGGGCTTTCCGAGTGAGGCGGTTGCTGTGTAAGTCCTGCAGTGAGGGGAAGGAGGTGCCGACGATCTTCTCAGCTGCTATAAATAACTCATGAACTACAGGACTGATTTTTTTCAAACTTACAGAGTGTAATTACTTGGTGGTCATTTATAAACTTTCAGCTGCAGGAGATTTTTAGAGCTCAAATTTTTTTTTGATCTTTTATTATCGTTCTTTGTTGTTAGCGGTAGCTACCAAAACGGATACTATTTGTCTAAATAACTCATAAACCACACTGCGGATTTTCTTTCAGCTTACAGAGCGTAATTATTTGGGTTTCATTTACAAACTGTTGACCTGTATGAGATATTTGAGCTAAAATTTGATTTATTTATAATTAATTTTCGCAGCGCACGAGACTGTTTAGAAGAAGTCAAAGCGAAACAATTTAAATCCAGCTGATTTGAACATTTCGTAAATTTATTAAGGAACGATTAAGCTCAGGAACCCTTGTGCTATAATGTCAGCTAAGAAATATATCTTTTAAAGCGTTTATTTAGCTAAATTCTAAAGAAATAAAGCCGCCCCACCCGCGCGACATGGCGAACCTACTTTTTTTAATCCAGCTGATTTGAACATTTCGTGAATTTGTTAAACGGTTAAGCTCAGGAACCCTTGTGTTATAATGTTCAACAAAGAAATAATTGTTTTTACCGTGTTAATCTCGTAAAGTCCTTCCGTGCGTGCTCGCTCCTGTGGCCGCCATTTGCAGCAGAGCTACCGGTAAACACTCGGCCCACATTTCTGGGTTGTCTCAGCGGTGACGCGCCACGTCAGCGGTGGATGACGCGTTACGTCGGCGGTGACGTAGGTGTGATCTATATTATGGTGCGTGCGACCCGTTTATGGGTTTTTCCAATTTTTTGGCAATAATTGGACAAAGCGATCTATATAACGGTGCAACTTTTATTCAGGAAAATACTGTAGTCTCATTGAGCCACGAGAACTAATTTTCAAGAGAGACCTGTTTAGGGAGCAGATGGTTGGGGTTGAGGGCCTGATATTACTCAGGGGCCCAGAGTGGGGTGAATGAGTCTATGACTGATTATCTATGACTACAGCGTTTATCTTTTGCTGCTGCTGATCCTCTCCACCTTCAAAATAGCGATGGTCACTTGAAGATTTTCTTTATCCTTGTGTGCTCTGCAGCAGGCTGTCGGCTACTCTACCTCACTCCTAAATGCTGACTCACCTTTGTTGGTGACAAGGGTTACAATTGTGTTTTTCTTGGCCAACTTAATGATGATGTTTTGTGCTGAATGCAGCAGAGGAGTCATATGTCAGCAGTGTAAACAATAAAAGGCTCAGCACACATCCTCGCAGTGCTCCTTTGCTGATTGTGGTGCTTCTAGTACCGTAGTTCTACCATCTGGGACTGTTTGCTGCCTCTCCATAACATGCCCAACATCAACAGCTTTTTTGATGGACGGACATTTATTTTATTGATATTTTGCAATTTTATTTTAACTTATTTTCTATAAGATATGGCAGAATTGTGTGAAATGCAGAGTAGAAATGTATTTGCAGATTCCTGTTTTTGTTCTGTTCAGGATAGTTCAGTGTGAGATGGATTTCTTGGCACATAAACTGAAGGAAACTAAATTGAGCTGGACACATAACTTGGTGAAGAGTAATGGGAAAAAAATGCTTAAATAATTTCAACACTATAGATTATGAGTGGGTGATATGGCTCAAAAATAATATTGTTATATTTCAGAGCATTCTGACATTACCGATACATTTCGTGATATAACAAAAGAAAATAAATCAACCCAGATCGTATTCATTTGACAAAATTAACATGTTGCTGTGCAGTATTATATTAAAAACAAACAAACAAACAAACAAACAAACAACAAGGGTTGATTTTACTGAAATTACTTTAGTTAATAAAGTATTCTGTTTCAAAATATATAAAACATTTGAAATAAAAAAAAATGACCCTTCTGTTATTTAGATTGAAAAAGTCTGCACAAAATATAGCTCAACAAAATCCACCACAAAAACTAAAGTGCAGGTACAGTTTCCCAAAATAATTAAATAAAATGAAGCTTAAGATCTGTTGAGCATAAATAAAACCTACAACAAAATATGTTGCCTTTAAATGAGCTATAACTTCCAAAACTTGTGACAAACTGTCTTCAGCTGACCCTGAAGCTTGTGATGTTTCAGCTTCCTCTATTCCTGCAGGAGTGATTCCATTCCTCTGACTGCTGTCTTTGATTACCTGCCTCTTTTTTCTTGGTCTTGGTGCAGTTTGGTTTGGTAGTTTGGTGCACTCGGTTCTGTTAACAGGGCAGGGCGCCTGCTTGTATAATGGTAGGGGGAGATACTTTACTGTACGTCATGAAATTAGCATATCATGATATCATTTATTTTCCCGTGCAAGCTTTTTTTAACCGGTAGGTATTGTTGTGAATGATATGATATGGCCCAGCCCTACTATAGATGTTGAGTCTACATGCTTCTCGTCACAGGTACACAGGAACCATGTTATCAGGGCCAGTAGGTTTTTGGGAGTTCACGTAGGCCCTCTGCAGCCTGGCTATCTCGTAGAAATTCATTCAACCTTTATTTATACAGGTTACCGTACTCTCATTGAGCCTCAGGGACTCATTTACAAGAGAGACCTGATTTTAACAAAGAATGTTTACGGCAATGGGCAACAATAGGCATAAAGGATGCATACAAATTTAAAATGGTTGTTATAAACATATTGCTCTGTGGATTTATCCGTGCTTTGTAATCTGTCTGTTTTGCTACTTTGATATCTTTGTTTTAACTTGTTTAAAAAAACTGTATTTCTCTTATGATGATTGTTCAACGAAAATCTACTGTTGCTGTTGTCATCATTCTTTAGTTTGTAGCAGGTCTCTCTTGTAAATGAGTCCTCGAGACTCAATGAGATTAACCTGACTAAATAAAGGTTGATTGAATTGATGTGTTGTGACAGTAGGGCTGAATGATTTTGGAAAATAATCTAATTGCGATTTTTTTTTCTATAAATTGCAATTGCGATTTAAAACGCGATTAAAAAAAATCTTCTTAAGTATTTTTCAACAAACAGAAGCAATAAATCTATCTGTTTTATAATAAACAATGTCAGATTTATTTAAAGCTGAGATTACAATAAAGCAAACAAATCTATGCCTTTTCTTTTCACCATTTCTACTTTTTCTTGTTTCATAAACATAATACTGTAGTAAACATGTTAAGTGAACTTCCTAACTACTGTCTGAACTTCACATGACAGTTAGTAAATAAATATAAAAAATTAGATATAAAAAAGTAACTTACTGCTTTCCAGCCAGTAACATTGTAAAAAATAAAGTGCAAAAAACATAAAGAGAATCTGCTTTAACCAACTCGTTATTTTCTGGGAATTCAAACTCAGTGAACACAAAAATAAACTAGTATCTGTTCTTATTGTCTTTTAGATGTAAAAAAACAACTCTTGGAACAATAATGTAAACATTATAGTCAGTAACAGCAGCAAACAACAGACTAAAGTGCAAATTAAATATGGCACTGTCAGCTAGAACTCTGTTCTGTAGCTCTGTATCGTTCTCAGGAAGTCACAGATTTTTTGCAAGGAAAACCAGAATGTCAACCTTCACTGGTTTCAAAGACGAGCGAGTACAAGTCACTATATTCCCACCAGCACTGAAAAGACGCTCTGAAGGAGCACTTGGGGCAGGGACACAGAGATACTTGCGTGCATTTTATCGTATTTCCAAAATACTGTACCGTAGTTTTATTTGACACTTCTTGCAAGCAACCGTTCTCTTGTTTAGCTCTGTCTTCAGAGTCAGAGAGTCTTTATTGTCATTTGCACCGCATGTGGTGCATGTGATGAAAACGAGATTATGTACACGGGGTCCCAGTTACATCCAACAACAAATGCAAGAGAAAAACAGTAATAACATCTAGAACTAACTAAGAAAAACATCAACTAGTAATACACTAAGCCTAATATAGTGGGAATAAACAGCAGCACGAACATGAGTTTGTATGAGCAGATGGTCACAGATGAACACAGCAACAAGAAAACAGATCAGCATCAGTATGATGTGATATTTTGCAGTGTTTATTTTTTATTTTATTTTTATTTATTCATGAGTCTAACAGCCTCAGGGTAGAAGCTGTTCCTCAGTCTAGTGGTTCTACACTTGATGCTCCTCAACCTCCGTCCTGAGGGGAGTGGGGCAAAGAGTGAGTGTGCTGGATGAGTGAGGTCTTTCATGATGCAGGTGGCTCTTTTCCTGCATCTGGAGGTGTAAATGTCTGTGATTGTGGGGAGACTGACTCCAACAGACTTCTGTGCAGCCTTCACCACTCTCTGCAGAGCTTTCCTCTCTTCAACTGTGCAGCCTCCATGCCACACGTTGATGCTGTTCCCCCAGAACATTGCGATAATGTTGCAATATGTTAAAACGAGATTCTCTAACCGCACAAGCTGCAATTTGACTGGTCACGTGACTTGGGAGTGAGCCGAGCGGAGCAAAACCGAATAGGCAGGGAGTGGGAGAAGTCAAGTTAACACAGCGCGCTCTAACACAATGGCTACAGGCTCGACAGAAGCTAACACAACTGAAAGTCTTAATACCAAAAAGGGGCAGCACATTAGTTGTGTGGAATTTCTTTGTATATTGCATTATGTTTCCGTTCGGCCACCGTAGAGTTTTGGCCGTGTAGGCCACCGTACAGCAAGCTAGTTAGCCAGCTCCCTTTATCTAAACGGTGCCTGCTAGCATGGAGGGAGGAGGGAAACAGCGCAATTCAACTTAATCCTTCGTCTTTAAAGCTAATTTCATATCCTACAACGTTCTGGGGGAAGACAGAGCTTAACAAGAGAATGGTTGTTTGCAAGAAGTGTCAAATAAAACTACGGTACAGTATTTTGGAAATACGATAAAATGCACGCAAGTATCTCTGCCACAAGTGCTCCTTCAGAGCGTCTTTTCAGTGCTGGTGGGAATATAGTGACTTGTACTCGCTCGTCTTTGAAACCAGTGAAGGTTGACATTCTGGTTTTCCTTGCAAAAAATCTGTGACTTCCTGAGAATGATACAGAGCTACAGAACAGAGTTCTAGCTGACAGTGCCATATTTAATTTGCACTTTACAGTACAGTAGTCTGTTTGCTGCTGTTACCGAGTGACTATAATGTTTACATTATTGTTCCAAGAGTTTTTTTTTTTTTACATCTAAAAGATTTAATAAGAACAGATACTACAGTAGTTTATTTTGTGTTCACTGAGTTTGAATTCCCAGAAAATAACGAGTTGGTTAAAGCAGATTGTCTTTGTTTTTTGCACTTTATTTTTTATGATGTTACTGGCTGGAAAGCAGTAAGCTCAATTTTTTTTTATATCTAATTTTTTATATTTATTTATTAACTGTCATGAAGTTCAGACAGTAGTTAGGAAGTTCACTTAACATGTTTATATGTTTATGAAACAAGAAAAAATAGAAATGGTTAAAAAGAAAAGGCATAGATTTGTTTGCTTTATTGTAATCTCTGCTTTAAATAAATCTGACATTGTTTATTATAAAACAGATAGATTGATTGCTTCTGTTTGTTGAAAAATACTTGAGAAGATATTAAAAAAATAATCTCGTTTTAAATCTCAATTGCAATTTATAAAAAAAAAATTGCAATTAGATTATTTTTCCAAAATCATTCAGTCCTAGCTCCTATTAACTTTTTATCCCGTACCGTCCCAATCACATGAGCAATATTAAAGTTGACAAACACGTTTTGTGTACAATCTTACGTTGAAAACCCACGAAAGAGCGAGTCCGCAAATGTCGAACTGCAAAGTATTGAGGGACTACCGGTACTTAGATCAAGGAGCAGTTTCAATTAAAATTCAAACCGAGCTACTTGACTGATGCTTCTTTAGCAAAGTCATATAAATAAATCCAAGTCAGAAAAGGTCATTGGGTTTTGATATTCAACAAACATCCTCATCTGCAAAAGGTTTGGCCTGCATGTGGAGCTGCAGTGTCAGCTGCTGCAATGAATTATTGACCGAGATCAAAGCCACACAGTCGGTCTGAAAGTTTACCCAGGAGCTCCTCACTTTCTCCTGCTCAGCCGTGTGCATTCTCAGCTCGAGGAACATGCATTATTCAGAGGCTTGTTGAGGTAATAAACCAGATTCAAGGAGAGTTCACAGTGCCAGTGTGTCCTTATTATTTTAACCTTTAGGTGCCACGTTTGTTTTAAGAAAGCTTGTGTTGGTTTGCATGTGATAGAAATAGATTACCAATATATGTATATGTTAGTTTCTTATTGTGCTAAACTTTGTATGTACCAAGTCACTGTGTTTTTGCTTCTTTACTTTCACCTTTTGGCCATTAAAACAGTTGCATACTCTTCAGTTAGACGTCAAAACATGACGTGTCTACCAGCTGGAAATCCTTCTTTGGCTGGCTCAGCTTGGAACGTATAAATGTTTTATTGTGTCGAGGTTAGAGAGGTGTTGCTCAAGCTGTAGAATATACTCTGGGTTAGATGTGCAGGGTGATGTGACAACATCCTTACATCATCCACGTACATCCTTACTCCCTCTTTGCAAGTTTCTTTTTAATACATTTTGTCACAACTTCAATCCTGTACTCCTGAGAGATTTTCTTTTCTTCTTCTAACATTGGCCCTCATGCACGAACCGTTCGTACGCACAGATTTGTTATTAAACTGTGCGTACGAGTGATTTAGGATCATTTGTGGCATTCAATAATGTTTTCGTATCCTACGATTTTTTTCAGATACGAACAAAATTCACGAGTGGTCCGGACCTGTCATATATTTTAGGAGCGTCAGTCTGCTGTCATCCAGACGGAATTTCTCCACTAATAACTTCATACAGGTAGTCCCCGACTTACGAGCGCTCTGACCTACGAGGTTCCGGACTTACGAGCTGGCAAATTTTTGGAAAAAACGCAAAAAATACCGAGTTTTTCTGTGTTTTTTCACCACAGTTCGTTAGCTAAACATGTGGACACACGTTTCCGATCATTTTTATGCACTCGTAAGCAGTTTTTCGATGAAAAACGAGTGTTTGTAGTCGCGCTAGCAAAACCGTTCCAACTTACGAGCGAAATTCCGGACTTACGAGACACGTGGCGGCCGTTCCGAATTACGAGATTTCCGTGTTACGAGCAACTCGTTGTAACGGAACTCGCTCGTAAGTCGGGGACTACCTGTATTTCGTTATTTAGAAAATATTTAGAGTTTAAAAAAGTCACGCACCACAATTGTTCTTGACAATAGGTTCTGTTTGAAGTCGAATTATAATTTTAAATGTAATAATGACTAACGGATTAAAGTATTTAAATTAAAATCAATTTGTTATCAATGCCGTTTTCTAACACTACAATATTAATATGAAGATCTCAAACTGAAACCAACTTAAATTATGAATTAATTTAAGTTTAATTTGTCTCGGTAACGCAGACTTCGGTAACGCAGACTTTACATTGACCTCCTCCTGTCGCAGTCATAGCTGTCAGATAGCTCAATCAGTAAAGCGTTGCGTCGCAGTGCCGAACCTTATGGGTTCGAGTCCCACATGGGACAACGTTTTTTTTTTCTCCTTTTAATTCATTCCAGATTTAAAAAACACAAGAAAACTATTTACAATACAACAAGAAATGAAGCATAAAGTCTTTTTAATCTGGAATGAATAAATAATCTAAAGAAAGAAGGAAAAAAAAATAGTCATACCTCGTGGGACTCGAACCCACGAGGTCTCGATAAGCAGTGCAATGCTTTACCCAGTTGGCCACCAGGTCGCGTGTATATTTTAAGGTCCACATTTCTTATAAACAAACATTCTTTGGCTTTAGTTGGTCATTTACTCCCATGAGTGACGCTGCTAATAAGGACAGATTTTCTTTTCTTGACCTCAGAGAGCAGAACTTCAATCTCCGCACCGGTAGAGTTCTTCTTTTTACTTTTCGCTGTCATTTTATGAACGAACACGTTTTGCCTCTGAGGCAGGAAACGTAGCCTTATATGGTGTTTTGAGGGGTGGGAATTATGTAAATGACCTCTCCGCGAGCACGCGCAGGTTGATAGAACAGGTGGGATTCATTAAATTTACGCAGCTCGTTTACACACTTTTCCTGTGGATAGGAGAGTTTGTTGAATCTGACGTGGCATGTTCGTACGAACGCTTCGTACGAACAAAAGTAGGAGAAATTTAGGATAAAAATACGAACATGTTCGTGCATGAGGGCCAATGTGTGTAAACTTTCAGTGGCGCAGAGGTTAAGAAGGTGAGCTTGTGATTGGAAGATCGCCGGTTCAAGCCCCGGTACCGACAACATAAAAAATGTGGGTGGGATAAGTGAAGCAGTCACACATGTCTCCACCCTCATCTGCCCCACTCTGGGCCCTTGAGCAAGGCCCTTAACCCACACCATCTGCTCCCCCGGGAATCCTAGATATCAGCTCTCTGCTCCACACAGAGGGCTGTGGTAGCTCGGTGGTCTGTGGTTGTGTCAGGAAGACATCCGGCGTAAAAATAATTGCCACGTCTTTGTGCGACTAGTTCGCTGTGGCGACCCCTGACGAAGGGAGAAGCCGAAAGAAGAAGTGTGTGTAAACTTTCACATCTGAGGAGGTGGAGTTGAGAGATTAAACATTAAATCTCCTATCTGCTGGCTCCTTAGATAAATAACGTTATCAATTGACTTTTTATGTATGTGAATGTTTCTGTACAGTCAGAAAAAAGCGTTCAATACAAAAACAACTGGACTTTATTTGTAACAGAAAACGTTTCGCCCTCTATCCAGAGGGCTTTCTCAATTCAAAGAGCAGGCTGTGTGAGAGTGAAGTTATAACAGGCTGATATGACACACACACATACCTGAGATAAACACAGATATAAAAACAGATTTGTGTGTGTTATCTCACGCCCATTCTCCATAACCTTCATTGGCTTCCTGTCGCCTATAGAATTCAGTACAAAACTGCTCTCATTACACATCAATGCTTACACGGAACTTCACCAGATTATCTAAAGGACATTCTTGCTAAATATTCATCCACCCGGTCTCTATGGTCACAGAACAGTAATCTACTTCACATTCCGAGAACCAATTTGAGGACCATGGGAGACCGGGCTTTCAGTGTGGCTGCCCCCCGCCTATGGAACTCTCTTCCTGACTGCCTGAGAGCTCCACAGTCACTGGTTGACTTTAAAAGCGGCCTGAAGAACTTTCTTTTTAAGCGAGCCTACTCTGCCTCCTCAT
>JBBPBX010016725.1:0-20902 GCA_038048925.1 Garcialebias charrua | reverse complement strand
ACACACACACACACACACACACACACACACACACGTGTCATTAGGAGCTTTATTAAACGTATGATGGTAAATTAAGACCTCACCATTATTCACTGACAGAAGATATGGATCATTTCTAACATGTACAGTACCATCCTATGTTTTGTTCTCTTAGAAGACTTAAATTACTGCAAATCAAAACAAACTCTAATTTTTTTAAATCGTGTCTCTATTTCTTAATTTAGAGTTCTTTCAAATCTAATATTAAAAAAAAGGATTGTTCAACAAGTGTTCACTAAGGGATGTAATTGGACCTCAGCTGCCATTTCTTTTCTGAGGGGCGCTGATGTTCTGAGCTAAACAGCTGCCATAGTGGTGGATATAGATACTCTCTGTGTCCTTGAGTTGCCCCCAACTTTATTATTCACGGTTTGCTTTTAGAACTACACAAAACAAACTAAAAACTTACTTATTGTTCATTTAAACACTGTTGCTTTTATTTGAAAAATGTTAACTAAATATTCTAATTTAATTGATCATAAACGTGTCATGCTTTAGGATGCTCTGTATTATTCTTGTTGCTTTGATTAATATATATTAAGTTTGTAAAACCTGATTCAAATGTTGCACAAGAGCTGCACTGGTTTCTCCTCACAGGATAAAGGTTAAATATAGAAATTGTTCTTGATGCATTCCTGAAGCAGACTGACAAAAGCTCGTTGTTTATTTTTGTAGGAGAATGTTCTAACTATTTGTTTCAACAGGATTGTGACTCCGTTCAGCAAACTGGTGTTTCGCGTGTGGAGCCACCAGACCTTAAAGTCAGATGTGTTGTTGGGCATTGCCACGCTGGACATGAGCGAAATGCTCAAGTCCAACGACATGAAAAGTGAGTAGATCAAATTCACACGTCTATTAAAACACAAACGCCTTGCATTTAACTTGATTTATAATCTGTGTACACTTTAAAGGACAGCGTTGGCTAACAATGACTGCCAAGTTGAGCTAATTGAAGCTTTTATTTTTGTCAATTCAGAGAGCTCAAGAGAAAAAACAGTCCAAACATAAATCAGGTTCTAGTGACATGTTTACTGTTGCTTCATGTGACAGGGAACCAGAGGTGATCGTAGGAAGGATGGTTTGAACATTTTCCCTAATTAAAATAATTGTATTTATAAATAATCTTATGAACTCATCACTGCTCATCACTGTTCCTGTTTTTAGTTTTCTACATTTGCCTTATAATCTATCTGTTTTGCTATTTTGACATATTTTTTTTACTTATGCCTCTCTTATGATTGTCTGTTGTTGATTGTCAAAGTAAAGTCTATTGTTGCTGTTGTCATCATTCTTTGTTGAAACAAGGTCTCTTGTAAATGAGTCCTTGAGGCTCAATGGGATTAACCTGCCTAAATAAAGGTTGAATGAATGAATGAACTGCTTATAGTTGTAGGGATACATGGTTCAACAGAGATATGATTTTTCATTAAATAGTAGCAACATTTGTTTTGTTTCTTATAAATACAGTACTTCATTCAGTTTCAGTTCCCTGCCTGGTTATATTCCAACAGTACTAATGATGGAAAACTTAGGATACAAACTGCGAATTGCACAATTATCATAATGACTTATTAGTTCAAATTGTGCTTTGATGTGAAGGTTTTGTGTTTGTTGCAAGTAAGCGCTTGCATATTTCAAGAAAACAACATTCTGCCTGTTCCAGAGCAGCTGAGCAATCAGTGCTTTGTTGTTCCTCTCATTTATTTTCATAATTTGTTGTAATTCAGTTTAATGTGTCTTCTGAGCCAAGTCTATAAGTCTACTGGTATTTTGTTATTCCCATCATATCTGGGTGTGAGTGTTGGCTTCATTAACTTCAATCTGCATGTTTGTTTTCTTTCCCCTGACTGTGTGTTGTCTCACTGTAGTTTCAGAGGTCGTGCAGAGCTTACAACTGTTCAGTGACAGAGACCAGACAGATGTGGTGGGAGACCTGTCTGTCTGCCTGGACGGCATGGCTGTGGACCCTGAAACGTTTGCCTCGGCTGAAGCTGACCGTCAAAGTGAGTCATGGTGGAGCCACAAGAACTGGTCGTCTGTTCTTGTAAAATATTCTTATTAACTTCTCAAAAGGTTTTAGTTGCTTTAAAGTCAGTGCAGACACACACGTTTGTACAGTCTTGTGTTGTTAAACTCCTTTTACTCACCTGTTTCTTAGGTGCAAATGGGGAATCACAGCCTAATGGGGATAATTCTTTAAGGTACCATTTACTTTCCAACCTCTATAGTGGTTCATTTGTGACACGTCAACATTTTCCTGTTTTGGTCTTCTCTGTCCTTCCTGACAGGCCAAGTCGGGACAGTTCTCCATCTGTGAACGGCATCGAGCACAGATCTTCTCCCAGCGTCCAGAGGACACAAAACAGAGGATCCCCGTCAGTGTCATCAGTGGGGACAAGGCCCATTAGACCACCAAGACCCTCCAGACCTCCTCCTCCAACCCCCCGCAGACCAACGTCTTCACCAGGTAAGATATTTGCTTGACTAAAGCTAGTTTGTCATAGGAGTGGGCAATATGGCTCAAAAATTATATTGTGATATTTCAGAGCATTATCACGATAACGATACATTTCATGATATAACTCCAAAAAAATAAAAAAAATAATCAAATTTATTTATTTGACAAAATTAACTTAACATGTTGCTTTGCAGTATTATATAAAATTTAAAAAAACAAGGGGTGATTACTGAAATTACTTTATTAAGTAAAGTACAGTATTCAGTCTCCAAGTATAAAAAAAAATAAAATAAAAATGATCTGTTATTTAGATTGAAAAAGTCTGCACAAAATATTGATCAACAAAATCCACCACAAAAACTAAAGTGCAGGTGTAGTTTCCTAAAACAACTAAATAAAATTAATCTTAATCTTTATCTGTTGAGCATAAATGTAACCTACAACAAAATATATGTTGCCTTTAAATGAGCTAACTTCCAGAACTTGTAACAAGTTGATCAGCTGACCCTGCTTGTGGTGTTTCAGCTTCATCTGTTCCTGCAGGAATTATTCATTTTTCTGATTCATTTTTTTAACTGATCTGTCTCTGATCACCTGCCTCTGTGTGAGACTGAGAGACAGCTGAGCCGCGCAACAGTTTTAGAGCGAGGGAGACACGTAGCCCGCACACGCTGAGCAGCGTGGGGCGGGGGGAGTCAGTGGATCTGTCTGTACCTGTGCAGTTTAAGCAGGGAGAGAGAAGCTGAGACACGTTGTTTGTTTTTAGCATTTTAGCTAGCGTTACACCAGTACCGACAGGTGGAGGGAGGTGCGCAGCTCGGTTTGGTCTTTTGAAGCGCTCGGATGTTAAGGGGGCAGGGCGTCCCGACGTATTGCGTCATGAAATTAGCATATCATGATACAGTATAACCTTTTTGCCCGGGCAAGCTTTTTTTTACTGTTAATACCGGGAACGATATGATATGGCCCAGCCCTAGTTTGTCATTATTTGTCATTAATATCAACAATATTCTGTCTGAATGTTTCCTCAGTACCTTCCACCAACGGCTCTGGTCCAACAGATGTTGGTGACAACCAGTCAGCTTCAGATACTCCAGTGCGAACGCCGGTCTCGAGGCCCTCATCAGCAGCAGACTTAAGCCCACCAGCGTCATCAGACAGAAATGCCACATCAGCTTCCGGCTCTGGAGCTATAGCAGCCAGGCAGCCAACCAGCACCGTCACCCCATCGGTTCCTCCCAGAGTACCAGCCGCCGCCGCCGCCGCCACCGGACCTTTGCCCCCTGGGTTTGTTCCCTTTTTGTAATTATTTCAGAAGAACTTGGTGAGTCATTAAAATGAGCTTCATCAGCAGAAACTACAGGAAGAGAGATATTAATGGGTCACTTGTAAATGCAAAAAGTGTTTAGAAATGATTGTTTTTGAACATCCAGTACAACCTTTTAGATTCAACAGTTTTTACATAAGCCAAACAAAACTGCATCAATATGAAACTCCTTGTGGATATTTTATGAGATTAAAATACCAAGTCAGCTGAGAACAAGTATGAGCCCGACGTACCAACAAGTAGCAGCACCCTCCTGCTTGGCAGCATTTTTAGGAAAGTGTGACATTTTACTGAGTCAGCTTTGGAAAACTGTACAGACGTGTCTACACATTGATTTCAGCTGTGAGTTTGTTGCATATCAGATTTTTTATTGTTTTGATGTTAAATTATTTTTTTTGTGTACTTTTTACCATGCCATACCGCTTTATTTATAAAGAACTTAAAACGGCATCAAGGCCAACCAAAAGCCTACAAAGCAATCAAAGGACACAGGAGAAACTACATAGATCCAAATAGATAAAGATAAAAACTAAATGGCTAACATTCTAGAGTACAGACAAGTTTAAATCAACTCACACGGAGTCAAAAGCCAGGGGATAAAACAAGTGTGTTTTTAGATGAGACTCCTTTTAAACGAGGGATGTGGCCTGCCTGACATGTAGTAGTGACTCTTTCCACAGTTTTGGACCTGCAACAGAGAACGCCCTGTCACCTCTGAGCTTAAAACGAGTGCCTGGAGCCAATATAAGTACCGTATTTTCCGGCCGAAAAGTAGCACTGCCAAATAAGTCTCTTTGTCCAATTATGTCCAATAAAGTGGAAAAATCCATAAACGTGTCGCACCTCCGTATACGTCGCATCTTTTATGCGTCACCGCTGATGCGTCGCCTATGCTATGCGTCACCGCCCTGCTGCATATGGCGGCCACAGGAGCGAGCGAGCACGGAAGGACTTTACAAGATTAACACGGTAAAAACAATTACGGTATTTGTTTGCTGAAAATTATAGCGAAGATGTGTCTGAGATTAACCTTTCCTTAATAAATTCACAAAATGGTAAAATCATCTGGATTTAAAAAAGTAGTTTTGCCACGTGCACGCGCGCGGGTGGGTCGACTTCATTAACACTTAAAAATATATATTTCTTAGCTGACATTATAGCAAAAGTGTTCCTGAGCTTAACCGTTCCTAAATAAATTAATGTAATGGTCAAATCTGCTGGATTTAAATTGTTTCGCTTTGATGTCTTCCAAACGGTCGCAAAAATAAATTATAAATAAATAGAATTTTGGCTCAAACATCTCCTACAGCTATTGGGTTGTAAATATCCATCCAGTGATTACTTTCTGTAAGTTTCATCAAAATCTGTTGTGTGGTTCTTGAGCTATTTTGCTAACAAACACTAGTTCAGACCTACCTCCAGAGTTCAGGAGGCCGGGCTGCGACAGAGTGAGTCCGAGCAGAGGAGGCTTTTTTCGGACACATGAGCTGGAAACGGTCGGTGGACCCTAGCGGCCGAAAGTGGTACTGCTGCCCCTAGCGGCCGAAAGTGGTACTGCTCCATTTTTTTCTTCAGAATGACTGGAAACTGTCATATCTCAGCCAAAAATTGGTCTAAAAATATGGGGGAAAATCCATAAATATGTCGCTTCCCCCCATAAATCACAGGGTATGAAAATTTGTTTTAAAAAAACTGCGACTTATTGGCCGGAAAATACGGTATCTGGTCTGCTGACCTCAGAGAGCGCTGCATATGGCTGCAGCAGGTCAGTGAGATAGGAGAGAGCAGAACTGTTCAGAGATTTAAAAACATACAGAAGGATTTTAAAATGAATTCAAAAGTGAACCAGGAGCCAGTGAAGGGAGGCCAGGACTGGTGTAATGTCATTTTAGTCTAAATTCAAGCTGCTATTCTTTTAATATTGCTTCACTGTTTTTGTCATTGTGACATTGTTTTACTGTTTTTTGTTTCTTTTTTAACTGGTTTGTTTCTTTAAGGTTGAGTAAAAATTATGACCTAAATACAGTAATATGTTCTTTGAAAAACATCTGCTAAGTTCCTGGCAAAAACCACTGCAGACATGTTCCTGTTTTTAGTATCCTACATTGCCTTACAACCTACCGGTAGCTGTTTTTTGTTTCTTTTTTATACCATTTTCTTTCACTTGTTCTCAATTTGTATGCTTCCTTTTGTGATTGTCTGCTGTTGTCCTCACTCTTTGTTAGAATCAGGTATCTTGTAAATGTGTCCCCCAGACTCAGTGGTATTAACCTGTATAAATAAAGGTTATATATATTTTTGTCCTTTCTGTAGGTGGGAGCAGAGAGTGGATCAGAACGGCAGGCTGTATTTTGTTGATCATGTCGAAAAGAGAACAACATGGGAACGTCCTGACTCTCTTCCTCCTGGGTAAAACAAACTTTTCCAACAACTTCTATTAATAGAAGTATTATAAATACAGTTATTCAAGGAACTTGTTTTTGAATCTTGACTGTCAACAAGACCCAAACAGTCAATATTAAAAAAAAGTATTAAGGTTTAATCTCTCCCTGCGACCTGACTGAAACAAGCAGCTAGCATTGGACAGATGATTTATTCTCTCACAAAGTTTTTATTTTATTGTCAGGGATGTTTTAAAAGTTTAAATGGAATATTTAAGTGAACATAGACTTTTCTGTTAGATGATGTAAAAGTCTGATCAAGTTTCTAAATTCATTAAAAAACTTTTTACCCTAAGTCAAATTGGTTTTAGATTCATTCCAGTTTTCATCATAAACACAGAAACTGATGTAATACATTTACATGCTAGGGAAGAAGAGGAAGTGAGGAATATACGAGTTTAGCTCAAGATTAAATAATTTTATTTCACATTACAATTATTTTTATATTTTGAAGCCCTACCAGAAATCGTTTTCCTTTTTTGTATCTACAGATGGGAGCGTCGCGTTGACCAGTCGGGTCGGGTCTACTTTGTGGATCACATTACTCGAACCACCACATGGCAGCGCCCCACAGTGGAGACGGTGCGTAACTACGAGCAGTGGCAGCATCAGCGCAGCCAGCTGGAGGGCGCCATGCACCAGTTCAACCAGAGATTCATTTATGGGGTAAGACTTCCTCCTCACCAAGTGATGCCGAGTCCTGACGTGGGCGTTATTGAACAACTGTCACCAAAATGGAGAAATGGCTTTTTGAGTTTCCTGCTTGAGCGTAAAGCAGAAGTGCTTCCTGGGTTAGTTCTTTAAACAAACTCAAATGATCCAAAGCTTGTGTGTCGCATTGGCAGCAGGCCTTGTTGCAATAACTGAGATGGGAAATAACAATTTTGAACTCAGAGTGATACAATGGAAAATAACATGGCAATGTTTTAACTAATCTAAATCATCCATTCATCCATTCTTTACATTTGCTCGCTTCTTACTTTCTGGGTTGCAGGGAGTCACTGGTGACGCTATCCAGCAGTCAATGCGCGAGAGTCGGGGACACCCTGAACATATCTCCAGTCCATCACAGGGACACATAGAGACAAACGAGACAAACAACCATTCACTCTCTCACTCACACCTAGGAATAATTTGAGTCACCAATCAGCCTAACATTCTTTTTTTTGGTCTGTGGGAGGAAACCAGAGTACCCGGAGAAAAAACACACATGCCCAGAGAGAACATGCAAAATATCCAGGATCCGACAACCTGCTCGCTTAGGGGCGGTAGCTCTACCAACTGCGCCACCCTAATCTAAATTATATTTATCTTAACCTTAGTTTATCTTGGCACTGCTTATAAGTCCCAGTGTAGCCATGCTGTTCATCATCTCAGATATCTCTCTGTAAATGTTCTCGTTTCTTGTGACGTCTTCCAGCTCACGCTGAATCATCGGCCAATAAAGTTAGGAACGTCTGTGCTTCATTATTGGTCCACGGCACTATTTTTGGAGTTTCCTTATCGGAAATTAAAATCTAGAAAATAAAACATACACAACACGACCAGAGAGTCCGTTCAGTTGTAGTTTGCAGATATTTTCAGTTTTGCTTGGCGGGTCATTCAGTGATGTAGGTCCACTGGCCAATCAACTGCTGTTGTCTGCTTACGTCAATCGTCACCACACCCTTCGCTTGGAACCACAAACAAGGTGGTCCCATATGGGGATGGGTACTGGGCTGGCTCTTAACTGGTGTAGTGTGGTGCAGAACTGATAAGAGGGTGGCAAAGGGCCATTAAAGCTGCCACCCTCACCCCCAATTTACACTACATGCGTTCCGCCTCCGCTCCGCTCCGCTCCGACCTCCGCAGCAAATACGCACCCATTATAATCAATGAGAGAGTTTACACTGGCTCCGCACGGCTGCGGCGAGCGGCGGCGAGCGGACGGCAGTCCGTCAAAATAGGATCCCATCCTATTTCTGCCGGACGCCGGAGCTGTGCCGGAGTCAACTTTCAAAGATTACGTCGCACCAACAGGAAAAGGAACGAGCACAACATCCGTATTTACAAAATAAAATCACCACGGGCGGACTTTTATCCTAGCTCTATACGGATTTATTTGTACAAAAATGCTGTCAAACTATCATTTATGACTACACCTACAAACGCAATACAATAAATAAATAAATAAATAAAGTATTTTATTCTGAAATGTAATAGATCACATCCTGTCGCTCAAACCATGTCCTGTCGCTCATATCTCAATGCAAAAAACAATCAAACAGCGAGGCAGTCTCTACTGTTGTTCTCCTTCTTCCACCGAATGAATTGTTTTGTTCTGACTTCCTTATTTATCACTTGATTCATCGCGCGATCTCGCAATTCCTGCGCATGCTGAGCTGAGCGGAGGTAGTGTAAACTGGACTTTGAGACGCTCAGCCGCGACCTGCGGAGCGGAGCGGGGCGGAGCCGGAACGCATGTACTGTAGTGTAAATTCCGGGTCAGTCTTAAACTTTTAACTTTCCTTTTCTCCTTTTTGTCTCCTGACACGTTTCCCTCCTCGTGGTCTTTGACTCACAGTAGCACAATTTCTGCCAGCACCCAGTCAACAGCACCGGTGGCGGTCATTGTTAACCCTGGCTCCAATGATCCTGTTTGGTGTCACTTAGGTGAAACTTGCATGTTAGTTTTTGCATTTTTTTTTTACGTCTGATGCCCTTCTTGACACAACCCTCACCATTTACCCGGGCTTGGGACGGGCACAAGGGATACACTGGCTTGTGCTCTCAAGGGGCAGTTTTTTTTTAACAATACAAATTAATAAATTTAAATTAACAACAATATTGTATAAATGTATATAAAACTGAGCAATGTTGTAGACAAACATACCCAAGTGGCAACAGTTGAACAATTAACCATGTAACTGTTGTTTGTTAGGATTTAGATCACATACTGGTAAATACTTTTAAAATTTAGTCCAGAAACAACAAAAGTCTGGAAGCATAAATTATTTTTTTCCCCTAGTAAGTTCATAAACATGAACAACAGTTAAGTAACAGCTTGGTAAAATAAGATTGTAGAGCATTATGTGGTTTATCACAATAGTGGAACATTTTTAAAATAAAATTTCTGAACACCAAGCTAAAAGCACTTATGGTATTTTTGAGATTTAATAGTGCATAATGTCATTAAAATATTTTAAGACTTGCAGAGAAATTCCCACTGGTAAAAGAAAAATCTGAGCAGACATGTTGAATATTTGTTATCTTTAAAAAAAATGTTGCACGAGTAAAATTCACTGCATTTATGGGTTAAACCAAAACTTTAAATCAATCCACCTTATTCCTGGGGGTGTCACTGTAGAATCGATAATGTGTCGTACTTCCGTTTGACCCCGGAAGTAGAATTTTTGCATTGGCTCCTCGTTGTTTGCTTGCTAATCTGCGCGCATCGTAGAAGTTCTGTTAAAGTTCTGTTTTCTGTTATTTTGAGCTAATATTGTCACGAAGATGTCTTGTGGAGCTCTGGTACCTGTTGCACTGTTCGTGGCTGTATGAATAATCAGACGAAGCTGAATTTGTGGCTGCAACTAGTGTGTGTTGAACATGCTCCGATAAGAAAAACCCGCATCCTTCTTTGTGGCTGGGCTACGAGAAACCACCTGAAAAAAGTCACAGTATCCTCCAGAGGATCGAGAACACCAGGTATGATTTAAGAGACAGCTTTTAGTGTTATGATTTTATGTAGTCAGTGATTAAATGATACTAATATTTTCGTTCATAACTGGCAAATAAACACACGCACCTATATGTATGCTGTGTGTGCGTTTATTTATACATATCTATCTATATATCTATATATATATATAATATAGGTGTGTGTTTATATATATATATATATATATATATATATATATATATATATATATATATGTATATATATATATATATATATATATATATATATATATATATATATATATAATATAGGTGTGTGTGTGTGTGTGTGTTCATAAATGAACCCTAATGTTTGTATAATGTACTTTTACTTTCAGATGGGCTTGATGAGAGTGTGGAGCTGCTCAACACCACCAGTCACATGCAGCATGACTGTTGGAATGTGGATTGACATAATGTCAGAACAAACCAACAATCTTATTCTATGGTTGCCCCGTGAAACAATTAAAGCAACATGTTTTGCAGAAAGCTAAAAACTTGGACTCCAGAAGTGAATCATACATGCAAATAACACTGTGAAATATTTATTGGCTGTTTCTCCCTCTGGAATAATCATGTTTATTTCAGATGCTTATGGTGGTAAATGCAGTGACAGGTATATAACACAGAACTCTGGGTTTCTGGACTATCTGCGTGCTGGAGATGAGGTGATGGGTGATCGTGGTTTCACAGTGAGGGACCTGCTGCAAGAGCATGGTGTCAATTTAATCATTCCAGCATTCACACGCAAAGGATGCCAGCTTATTTCAAGTGAGAAGTGAGAAGACATTAAATGTAAACATTTTTCTCAAACATGTACAGTACTGGTGTACTTGCTGTAAACGTAACACAACTCTTAACATGTTTTTTTAAAGGATATGTTAACTATTACATTATAAAAGTATTTGCTAAAATGATTAATTTGTTATGTACAATAGTTGACTGTTAACCTTCTTACAAGGTTAGTTTTTTGTGTGCACTATATCAGTTAATTTTGGATTAAACTACTGTTTCTATCTAAATGTCACTTTTGTCATTATCAAGTTTTTAAAGATCGTTTCCTGTCTATTTCATTATTTGTTTTCATTTACTGTATTTTATTAAAAGTTCTCAAGGTGCTTCATTTGTGAATCAGTAAAGTCTTTGTCAAAAGAAATGTCAAGCTCCAGGTGCTCAGTTGGTGTCCAGATAAACATCTTGCAGCTCAAAAGTCCAAAGCAACATCATTGTTAGCTGGACCTGGAGATGTGGATTTTTAATGCTTAGACTGGGCTTTATGTTTGTTTAAATAAAGTGTCCCAGCTCTCTTAACAATAATAATAATAATAATTAATTCAATTTATAACGCACTTTTCATTACTGAAAATCTCAAAGTGCTACACATATATTGAATGCTACACACATTCATAAACCGGTGGCGGCAGACTACCATGCAAGGTGCTTTCCAGTCCTACCGGGAACATAACATAATCTTAACATAACAGGACCAACCTTGTTAATGTGAAGATACTAATAAGCTTCAGATCTTTTCAGATTGCTCATCACTTCGCCATCTGAAGCAACTGTCAAAGTAGCTAAGTATGCTAGTAGCTAAACATGCTAGTCTACGTTATTTTCGGCCACTTCTTCAAGTCGTCCTCCCACCCCTCAACAGCTGTAGGTAGCGGTAAAACAATATCTCCACATTTGAGTTGTGATAGTTTGTGTTCCCACATATTTTATGACCTAAAACCTCTGACGAAAACCGGTTAGCGCGTTGCTAGCGTGTAACAAAAGTGCCGGTTCTGACTTTCGGCGGAAGTCGTTCACATAATTCGCGCAAAGCATCATGGGGCGTAGGAATAAGGTGGATAAGCAAGCTGCTTTTGGAACTCTGCTTTATTTATTTGCAGAAAAAAAATCAACAGCTGTAATCTTGGTCACTTTAATATAAATGAGAATCAAATCCATTGAGTGTAGTGAAGAGCAGTCTGTTGTAGTATTTGATTTAAAAAAATGTAATAAGGTCTGGAAAAATTCAAACCAAAGTGATGACTTTTTCTGATGAATTTTGCAGATAATTTTAGTATTTAATATCACTGTGAAATGTGTAAGTTATTGTTTGTATAAATAACCTTTTCATATTTTCCAACATTCTTCTCTGCATCATGTTATTTTTAAGCATTCAGACATGTTAAACGGGAGTTGTGTGTGTGCATGTGTATGTTGTGCGCACATTGGGTATAAACTTATGTTTTTATTTTGTGTGCGTTCAGTCAAAGCAGATGCCTTTGCAGATGTGGGTTCGTTTTGCAAGGGGTTCTGTATGTTCAAATGTGAGTGTATGTATGTGTTAATATGTATGTATGGACGGACGCACAGACTCATATTGGTGTTGATGTTGATACACCCTGTGCAGTGTGCAATGGTTTTGACATGTCTGGAATTAATCGATAAAATCAATTAATTATTATTTTTAAATATTTTTCAGATTATATGGCACTTTACACAAATACTATTGTATTGTCAGTGTCACTGTAATGTCATTTTGACTAACACAGTTGGAGTTTACTTGCACGTGTTTAAAAAAAAATCAGACAATCTGCATTAATAACGCAAATAGAACTCATGGTTTTCTCATGAAAGTCTTGGATTCAGTGAGAATAAACAAATTATACCCACAGCAGGATTTTTTTTTAACGCAATCTGATCTATGTGCATCGAGACTACGGGGAAAACGCGAGGCGGAGGCGTCTGCATTTACGTTAACGAAGACGAACTGTGCCGTTATCAGCAGGATCTGCTCAGCTGCTGTGGAGCTTTTAACAATAAGATGTCGGCCACATTATCTTCCCCGCGACTATTCAGCGATAATAATAAGCAATGTTTACATAGCACCCGATGCTAATGCCAACGACGCCCAGGGAGAAATTCATGACTTACTCACCTCGCTGCAGTGTAAATATCCTGAGGGGTTTTTCATTGTTTCCGGGGACTTCAATCACGTAGATTTACGTGTCATTCTTCCAACCTTCAATCAGCACGTTTTCACAGCAACACGAGGAAATAAGACACTAGACCAGGTCTACACGAATGTGAAGGGGGCGTACACGGCGAAGCCACGCCCACCGCTCGGGGCTTCCGACCATCGCTCCCTGCTATTGGTCCCTAGACAGCTCCCCCCACTCAGACGTTCGAAGCCGGAACAAAGAGTGATCACATCGTGGCGCCAAGATAGTTCCCCCATGCTAAGAGACTGCTTTGAAAACACAAACTGGTCTGTCTTCAAAGAGGCAGCTACGAATGGAAGTTCAGTTGACCTGGAACTTTATGCTTCCTCAGTCCTGGGTTACATCAGTACATGTGCTGAAAATGTATCCATAAGAAAGTGTGTTAAATTTTACCCCAATCAAAAACCCTGGCTAAATAAGGATGTCCGCACCCTGCTGGCAGCCAGGGACACTGCATTCAAGTCTAAAGATACTGAGGAGTTGAGAAAGTGCAGGAGAGAACTGGATGATGGCATAAAGAAGGCCAAAGCCGCGTATGCACAGAGGATCGAGGGACAGTTCACCTCACATGATCCACGGAGCATGTGGCAGGGCATCAAATGCTTAACAGACTACAAGGGCAAAAGCAAACAATGCCCCAGGGACCCATCCCTGCCTGATGCCCTCAATAAGTTTTATGCACGTTTTGATGATCCAAACAGACCAACTAGCACCAGACTCACCTCATCACCAGACGAGGAGCACCTCAAAGTGACCGCAGCAGAAGTGAGAGGTAGTCTCAGAAGGATCAACCCTCATAAAGCTACGGGTCCAGACAACATCCCAGGGAAAGTTCTGAAGGAATGTGCGGACCAGCTCTGTGAGGTGCTGGCTGACATCTTCACCACCTCACTTTCACTGGAGTCAGTTCCCACCTGCCTGAAGACTGCCACCATCATCCCAGTCCCAAAAAGCTCCACAGTGACTGGTCTGAATGACTATAGACCGGTGGCTCTCACCCCGATAGTCGCTAAATGTTTTGAGAAACTGGTCATGTCCCACATCAAGACAGCCGTCAACATCAGCGAGGACCCTCATCAATATGCATACCGTGAGAACCGATCAACAGAGGACGCCATCTCCTCTGTGGTCCACACTGCTCTCACCCACCTGGATCAGAAGGACTCATACGTGCGTCTGCTCTTTGTGGACTTCACATCTGCCTTCAACACCATGATCCCCCAAACTCTGATAGACAAACTATCCACACTTGGACTAAGCCCCTCTATTTGTAACTGGGTCTTAGACTTCTTAACAAACAGACCACAGTCCGTGAAGATCCACAACTTCTCCTCTTCCACCATCACCCTCAGCACTGGCTCTCCTCAAGGATGTGTGCTGAGCCCTCTTCTGTTCACTCTGCTCACATATGATTGTACAGCCACACATCCAGGCTGTCATATTGTTAAGTTTGCAGATGATACAGCTGTGGTGGGATGCATCACAGATAATGATGAATCCAGCTACAGACAGGAGGTGGAACATCTGGAGAGCTGGTGCAAAGAGAACAACCTTCACATGAATGTGAAGAAGACGAAGGAGATGATTGTGGACTTCAGAAGGAACAAACACACCCACACCCCACTGTATATAGGTGGATCTGCGGTGGAGGTGGTCTCCAGTTACAAGTACCTGGGTGTACACTTGAATGATAACCTCAGCTGGAGCAATAACACCACCAGCCTGATCAAGAAAGGTCATCAGAGACTCTACTTCCTCAGACGGCTGAGACGAGCCGGTCTGAGAAGCTCAGTCCTCACCTCGTTCTACAGGTGTGCAGTGGAGAGCGTCCTGTGCTCCAGCATCAACGTGTGGCATGGAGGCTGCACAGTTGCAGAGAGGAAAGCTCTACAAAGAGTGGTGAAGGCTGCACAGAAGTCTGTGGGAGTCAGTCTCCCCACCATCACAGACATTTACACCTCCAGATGCAGAAAAAGAGCCACCTGCATCATGAAAGACCTCACTCACCCAGCACACTCACTCTTTGCACCACTCCCCTCGGGACGGAGGTTGAGGAGCATCAAATGTAGAACCACTAGACTGAGGAACAGCTTCTACCCTGAGGCTGTCAGACTCATGAATAAATAAATAATAAGAATAAACACTGCAAAATGTCACATCATGCTGATACTGATCTGTTTCTTGTTGCTGCGTTCATCTGTGACCATCTGCTCATGTTCGTGCTGCTGTTTATAATGATGTTTTTCTACTACATTAGGGCTTAGTGTATTACTAGCTGATGTCTCTCTTAGTTAATCCTAGATGTTATTATTGTTTTTCTCTTGCATTTGTTGTTGGATGTAACTGGGACCCTGTGTACATAATCTCGTTTTCAACACATGTACTACATGCGGTGCAAATGACAATAAATTCTCTCTGACTCTGACTCTGACTCTATTTGTAGCCTTAATGTTTTAATTTTAGCCCTCATTGTAATGTTCTTTTTGTGAGCCAGCAGGATGTTTATACATTTTGACATCAACTTAATTGGCTTTCACTTTTAGGCTTTAAAGGATCCTACTTGAAAAAACAGGCACACGAGAAAAACGTGGTAAATAAATGGAAAAAACAAAACAAGTTGTGTATTGTTGAGAAATCATATTGGTTTAGAAAATAGACTGTTAATTAGGAGTGTGCAAATAAGTTATATTAAAGAAGTACATATTGGCAACAAAGATTAAATAAAATCCATCCATCCATCCATCCATCCATCCATCCATCCATCCATCCATCCATCCATCCATCCATCCATCCATCCTGGCTAGCTAATTGGTCAGATTAGACCCAGCTAGCTTTAGCACAATTATTAAAATCTTTGTCCTCTTGAGCTAAACCCCAACAAAATTTTAAAGCAGCAATGATTCAAATGTATTTCAAAGTGTTGGCTTTAAAAAGTCTGTCAAAAAAAGTGCTACAAATCCCCCCAACACATTGTTACTCTGTCACACAGGAAATGTGGGTGTTGGTATTGCTTTGTCTCTGTGCTTTTCTTTGTCCCTCGATTGAAGTCCCCCCCTGGTCAATTTGAGCAAGTACCGGTATTCATTCTGCTAAAAGGAATAATTTATATATTTTTTAGCTGCATCCATGTTTGAAATAAAATATTTTTTTCAAATACATTACAAGTTTCAGAGAAAGCTCAGTACATAAATATAAAAAATATCACCTATTTTTGCAATACGCTGAGGAGAAATCATGCAAGTTTTGGGGCAAGTAATGAAACAGAAACATGTTTTTACATCATTATGGCACATAAAACCTGACACATGACTACTGTTGCAGAAAAACATGTGTCTTGAATTTAGTGCATCTAGTCACTGGATTTATTTTTCTACTCCTCAAGGCAGAACTGAGCCAACTTTGAGCTGAATGAGATCTACTGGTGTGGTGCAATCTTTGAATCATCACAAAGATTCTTATCAAATTGAGATTTGGGCCTTGAGCTACTCGTCCTCACATTTAAATGCTCTTCTCTTAAACCACCTGAGTGTTGCTTCAGTGGCATCCTCAAGGTCATTGGCATTCTGAACCATCAATCCCTGTCCCGGCCTCAGGTCTCTGCAAGACTGATGCAGGTTTTCCTAAAATAAAATAAATGCCTCTGGTTATATCACTATTCCATTTATTATGACAAAACTTCACATCCTTTTGATGAAAAACAGCATATTGTTCTTAGTGCAGTTGATGCACGTGCTATGATGTCATCATTGTATGTTCCCATGTATGATGAAATTGGTTCTCTGCATTTAACCCATCACACCTGAGATACACCCAGGTGGAGCACTAGGCAGCATTGTAAGCGCCCGGGGAGCAATTAGAGATTAGGTGTCTTGCTCAAGGACACGACCACAGCATGGCAGGGCGTCAAACCGCAACTTGGTCCCAAGTCGGCTGACCTATACCTCTGCAATATGGATGGAAATATTTGGGCAACCTTAGGGGGTGGGCGGGATGCCCTTCTTTAATGGCCAAAAAATAATTAAATTGTTAGTAAAATAAATGTGGAGTTTTATAAACTTAAAGTCCCATAAGGAGCCACTGTAAAAATATGTTTAGACTACAATAGCTATTAATATGATAGTCCTAAAACACATCCTTATTGTGAACAAAACTAAAATAAACAGTCACAAAAAGTAATCGGATGAAACAGAAACTGGTCCAGATGACATGATTTTACCTTTTTTGTGATTTACCATGGATGATTGAGCTTACAAAGCTTTTTAAAATTATAACTAACTAGTCTTTTTCTGCAGGGTGGTCGAGTTATTGTCATGAAGTTACAGGACAGTTTAAGGGTTAATGAACAGGACTGATCCCTTCAGATAGAGGTCCTTCTCAAAAAATTAGCATATTGTGATAAAGGTCAGTATTTTCCATAATGTAATGATAAAAATGAAACTTTCCTATATTTTAGATTCATTGCACACTAACTGAAATATTTCAGGTCTTTTATTGTTTTAATACTGATGATTTTTGTATACAGCATGAAAACCCAAAGGTCCTGTCTCAAAATATTAGCATATTTCATACGACCAATAAAAGAAAAATGTTTTTAATACAAAAAAAGTCAACCTTCAAATAATTATGTTCAGTTATGCACTCAATACAGGTAGTCCCCGACTTACGAGCGCTCTGACCTACGAGGTTCCGGACTTACGAGCTGGCGAATTTTTGGAAAAAACGCAAAAAATACCGAGTTTTTCTGTGTTTTTTCACCACAGTTCGTTAGCTAAACATGTGGACACACGTTTCCGATCATTTTTATGCACTCGTAAGCAGTTTTTCGATGAAAAACGAGTGTTTGTAGTCGCGCTAGCAAAACCGTTCCAACTTACGAGCGAAATTCCGGACTTACGAGACACGTGGCGGCCGTTCCGAATTACGAGATTTCCATGTTACGAGCAACTCGTTGTAACGGAACTCGCTCGTAAGTCGGGGACTACCTGTACTTGGTTGGGAATCCTTTTGCAGAAATGACTGCTTCAATGCGGCATGGAGGCAATCAGCCTGTGGCACTGCTGAGGTGTTATGGAGGCCCAGGATGCTTCGATAGCGGCCTTAAGCTCATCCAGAGTGTTGGGTCTTGAGTCTCTCAACTTTCTCTTCACAATATCCCACAGATTCTCTATGGGGTTCAGGTCAGGAGAGTTGGCAGGCCAATTGAGCACAGTAATACCATGGTCAGTAAACCATTTACCAGGTTGCGCTGAAAAATGAAATCTTCATCTCCATAAAGCTTTTCAGCAGATGGAAGCATGAAGTGCTCCAAAATCTCCTGATAGCTAGCTGCATTGACCCTGCCCTTGATAAAACACAGTGGACCAACACCAGCAGCTGACATGGCACCCCAGACCATCACTGACTGTGGGTACTTGACACTGGACTTCTGGCATTTTGGCATTTCCTTCTCCCCAGTCTTCCTCCAGACTCTGGCACCTTGATTTCCGAATGACATGCAAACTTTGCTTTCATCCGAAAAAAGTACTTTGGACCACTGAGCAACAGTCCAGTGCTGCTTCTCTGTAGTCCAGGTCAGGCGCTTCTGCCGCTGTTTCTGGTTCAAAAGTGGCTTGACCTGGGGAATGCGGCACCTGTAGCCCATTTCCTGCACACGCCTGTGCACGGTGGCTCTGGAATCGGCCCTTCTCCACAATCTTCCTCAGGGTCCGGTCACCTCTTCTCATTGTGCAGCGTTTTCTGCCACACTTTTCCCTTCCCACAGACTTCCCACTGAGGTGCCTTGATACAGCACTCTGGGAACAGGCTATTCGTTCAGAAATTTCTTTCTGTGTCTTACCCTCTTTGCTTGAGGGTGTCAATGATGGCCTTCTGGACAGCAGTCAGGTCGGCAGTCTTACCCATGATTGCGGTTTTGAGTAATGAACCAGGCTGGGAGTTTCTAAAAGCCTTGGGAATCTTTTGCAGGTGTTTAGAGTTAATTCGTTGATTCAGATGATTAGGTTAATAGCTCGTTTAGAGAACCTTTTCATTAGCCCGCCGCCCAAGAAGACACAAAATCTCATATGGACGACACGGCCAATAGCGCCCGCCCAACCGCCGACAGAGCCAGGAAGCACCGAGAACAGGCCCCAACCAGGGCCCGCACACCGGCCAAGCATAGTCCAAGACCATCATCAAGGACATCCACTTAGTCCCCACCCCAGAAGAAATACTACACCCACCCTTCATATTAACAACTTTCAGAACACATAACACATTAGACACCCAGGCTGGGTTTACCCGCCCCCCTCCCATTGGCCACCAGTCACGCCCCCAGACACCCAACCCCCCAGCACATGAACCCCCAACCCACCAGCGAGCCGAGGGCCCCCGGCCAGAGCCGGGCACCAGAGCGCCAGCCAGCCCATAGCCCGGCGACCCGCCCGCCAGAGCTCAAGACCCCCGACCCCCACAGGCCCAAGCCCGGGGACGACACGCCCCCAGAATCCGAAGCTCCCGGCGCCCACCCCAAAACCTGCTGTTACAATCTTAAGGGTAAAGATGTGTTTGTTTAACCACAGTTCAGAACAAGTTTGAAGGGAAGAACTACAGTAGTACAAGGCGTAACATTGTGGAATAATTTAATGCCAGTATTTAAAGAAGCTAAATCAATTTCTGTCTTTTAAGAAAATTGTCAAAGTTGAATTGTTAAACAAATATGATTGAATGTAATTGAGTAATCCATATATTTGTTGGTTAAATTAGTTATTTACTTATTTTGTTATTAGAGAGCAATTAGTTTGTATTAGATAGATAGGAGCAGATTTAATAAGATATTTTCTTCATCTGCTACCTTTTCATTTTACACCTTATATATTTTTTTCTTTTCATTTGCTTGTCATTTGTTGTATCACATTTTGTAAAATGAATAAACTTAAAAAAATTAAAAAAAAACTAAAAAAAAAAAAAGACCTTGATCACAATATGCTAATTTTTTGAGATAGGAATTTTGGGTTTTCATGAGATGCCAAAATCATCAGTACTAAAACAATAAAAGACCTGAAATATTTCAGTTGGTGTGCAATGAATCTAAAATATATGAAAGTTTCATTTTTATGTTTATGTTTATGTTTATTATGTTTATTAAATTTGTTCATTTTTTTTTACAAAAGAAACAATGCAAGACAATCCCATAAATGATATGTACAAAATTAAAAAAATGAAAGGTAGCAGAAAGAAGAATAAATCTTATTATATCTGCCCCTTACTTCCAACAATCAGATTAAACAACAATAATCAACCATGTAAACAATAATAATCTTCAACCAACTTTTTTCCAACAATCAGATTAAACAATAATAATCTTCAACCAACAGTACAAAATGACTAACTCTTTCTAATTTTCTAACTAATACAATACACATTACGCTATTTCATTTTTTTTTAACACATTTGTTTTGATCATTTTCTTAAATGTAAACAATTGGCCCTCATGCACGAAAATGTTCGTATTTTTATCCTAAATTTCTCCTACTTTTGTTCGTACGAAGCGTTCGTACGAACATGCCACGTCAGATCCAACAAAGTCTTCTATCGTCAGGAAATGTGTGTATATGAGCTGTGTAAATAATGATGAATCCCACCTGTTCTATTCACCTGCTCGTGCACGCGGGAGGTTATTTACATAATTCCCACCCCTCAAAACACCATATAAGGATATAGTTTCCTGCCACCGCGAGCAGGAAGTGTCCATTCATTCCGGCTTTTATGCGTCAGAAAACACACAAACGCGTTTGGCGAATTAAAATTGACTCGCCTTTGATCATAGTGTCAGCCCCGGATCTGAGCGCAGACCCACACAGAATACAGATGACATCAGTGAGCGCCCACAGTCAACAGGCAGTTTATATTAAAAATGACATGAAGCAACTTTCGCCTTTCTTCTCCCCTGTCTCTGCAGCAGCGCTGT
>JBBPBX010016724.1:20911-47746 GCA_038048925.1 Garcialebias charrua | reverse complement strand
AAAATTCTCTGAACCGGGCCGTGAGCTCCTCATCCCAGCTGTTGTATGAGCTCAATCGCTCGCTTGGAGCGGTGGTGGATCACCGCGGACCTGCTGTGCGTTTTGGGACTTGTTTACAGCCACCCCGGATCAATCAAGGGACAGATGGGAGTTCATAGAGCGGAGCGGAGCGGAACCACATATTACTTGGATTTTTTTCGGCCATGAAACAGCACCACAGACTTGATGGCGGCAGTGGAAAAGAACACTGTGGTCTATTGGATAACAAACAAGAATATTATCTGGCTTCTGTACATGTCCTTGAAAAGAAGGCTGTCGGAAGCCATTCTCCTGGGAGTGTGGAGCTGAAGAGACCTGCTGCCCCCCCCCCCCCCCCCCCAGAGATTTCTGTGCAGCCTCAGATAACGCCCAGCTGCACATCTGCTGAACTTTGTGTTTGTCTGAAATTACTCACAGACTCTATCTCCTTGCCTGCCGTCTCTCAATTTGTTATTGTAACTAAATGTGCTTTTTGATATGGTTTTTACTGGATCACGCGGTGTCTTGAAGACAAAATGTGATTCATCTTTTTTTAATATCAATGCTGTAAAACCCCGTGTCTTTGCCTGTTTTCCTGCTTTTGACCTTCATCTGGGGACAGATGAGAGCGGCCGCGCTATAAGCATATCATGTGTTGATAAACATATCATGTGTTGATAAATATGTCATGTGCTTTGTTGAGCTGCAGCTTTTTGCACTCGTTCTCTCTCCTGGATGACTGTAACTACATATTTACGTTGTATTGGTGAAAATTGATGCAATGTTAATAAAACTTCTTGTATCTTGTATCTTGTAATCAGCTGCATTTCTCCGGGGCGGCGCAGCGAAATGAAGCTGATTTGACGGTTGCTGCAGGCGAGCTGGATGAAGGTGGCAGGCTATGGCAAGCCGATTGTGTCATTAATATCCACTTGTACTTATTACATGACACAGCAGCATGTTATACTACTCGGGTGCCATCTAGTGGCTGAAAATGGTAGTGTTAAATATTTTCCATGTCAGAATGAACAAAATTGCCATATCTCAGCCAAAAATTCATTTTATAAATATGGGAATAAAAACATAAATAAGTCACTTCGGTGTGCATGTCATAGGGCATGCAAATCTGGCAAAACACTGAATTATAGGCTGAAAAGTACTTTGTACAAAAGGTAGATGTCCTGATAAAATAAAACAGTTTCTTTTTGGTTGTTTTCCCCTTTACATAAAGATGGAAGCAAGATTATTATGATGATGATGAGTGCTACATGGCAGAGATTTATATGTACAGTTCACAAGATGACCTCTGACTGACACACACACACACACACACACACACACACACTTACTGTTTCCGATTGTCATCATGAAGTCAAGAAGCATCAGGGTGTACGGTTTTAGTGTTTGCTCTCAAAAATCAAAAGGCAGAAATTAAGTTTTCTGTTTGTGATCCAGAGGTTGGAATTCAAGGTGATGCCATAAAACATTCTCATTTAAATGTGTGTGTATAATCTACGTATTGTGCTCTTTGTCCATACTGAACGAGTACACAGTATGAACCACTTTATATAAAATGGTAACGTTGGTCACATCTTTACTGCAGTCACTACAGTCTGTCAACATTTAAATGTTCTCGACAGCGTCAAACAAAAGGAGCAACTCCTCTTTACCTGTAAATATTAGCTGTTCGTCAGTAAAGAGTGCTTCAAGAGCCCAGTTGATGTTCAGGGCGGTTTGTGCTGCGATCGGATCGGCTTGTTTCCTTTGTTGAGGTTAGACGGTGCAACCGCTGCAAGTCAGTGAAGCAAGCTGCTAATTGGTGGCAGGCCACGAGCCGACAGGGTGAAGCACGAGCATCAGACGTCACCGAGGATGATTTCAAAGACGCTCTAACACTGCTGTGGTTAGGAACCAACCTTTATCAAGTGTGACAATACCGCAATGTAACGTTCAAAAGAACAATGCTTTGAACAAAAGTAAGTCCTCTTGTTGAGGTTAGACGGTGCAACCGCTGCAAGTCAGTGAAGCAAGCTGCTAATTGGTGGCAGGCCACGAGCCGACAGGGTGAAGCACGAGCATCAGACGTCACCGAGGATGATTTCAAAGACGCTCTAACACTGCTGTGGTTAGGAACCAACCTTTATCAAGTGTGACAATACCGCAATGTAACGTTCAAAAGAACAATGCTTTGAACAAAAGTAAGTCCTCTTCATTGAGATATGATGGCGGCATTATACATTATTTATTGAAAAATAAATTAAATGTAACTATCCTGGCTGAAACTTTTCAATAATTCTTGTTCTGGAGACTTTAAATTTGACGTACGGACCCTCCATCAAAATCTATTTTGTGTCCAAATTAATTACAATTCAAAATTCTACTGATAATTTGCATCCACTGTTATTACATGATTTTTAGCATCAGCGTTTTGGAACCACTTACTATGTTGTTTCTTAACGACAGACCACTTTAAATCTTTGTAAGATCATGTGCACATGCAACAGTTAAAAAAGAAAAAAAGAAAGCATTTTATTTTATTTATTTATTTATTTTGGTTTGTTTGACTTTATTTGCCAGGAAGGTCAAATTATTCTTCCAGGGACGTCTGGGCCTTGTAGGCAACAAACAATTGTTTATATACAGCCAATAAAATGACAGAAGATAACAGTGTGTTAATTAAGGGTGTAATAAATGGAAATGTTAGATTTAATATTTACATTTAAAATGTCAGAAAGGGTCTGAAAATGTATGTAAATGGATTTTAGTTCTGTAAATTACTTTTCACATTTTGTCTTCAACATTATAAATAAAATTTCAGTCGCTGAAGTTAGTCTAATGTTGAAACAAATATGTGCTCAGAAATGGCAGTGAGACAAAAATAAATCATGTTTTATTCTGGGTTTTATAGTCTGTTTCTTCATCTTGCTTTAGCATGATATGCAGAATATTAAACGTGCTAACAGAAGTCAACCCTGATCAAATTGACCAGAGGCGTGCGTTTGTCTCGCAGGCAGCAAATCATTCACGATCCAAAGAATAACTCGGTTCTTCAAACAAGATCTCTTTAATCGGTAAGTGTCAACAGCAGTACAAAAGATGGAGTGACGTGATGAGAAGCAGTTTCTGTCGTTACACAATTTAAGGAAACTCTTGAGGTAAATGAGCTCAAACAGGCAGTTGTCAGCCACCGCTGCATCGACACAGAGACACGTGGAAAATGCTCTTCAGTTATGTCAGAAGTGATCCTTTGGGGATAATTTATTACTTTACATTATACACAATGCTACGGTGCCCCTGTGCACCCATGTGTCAATCTTTTTTTTTTTTACTTCTTTATATAGTGTATTAATACTACGAAAGCCAAGAAAATGGCTTCCCACACACACCGCTGTAAAATTGTTCACCTTAAGTTTACCTCACGTCAATACTGCACATGAAAAGGAAAAAAACTAAATAAAAAAAGTTGGTGTACACTTTGAAGCAAAGCAAAACAAACAAAAATTGAAGTAAAATTTTCTTCTTTTTTTCCCCAGCAATAATACACCCTTGCAAATATTTGACCTTTTTGTTCTCTATAAAGAAGAACGTGAACACAAACGTGATGGCATCATTGTTTTTAAGTTGAATTAAAAACTTTACATCAGACTGTACAAGATATTATGATAAACTATTTACATTGTCAGACATAAACTTCTTTTAAAGCAGCAACAGACGCTATGTAATTCATTTTCACTAATTAACAAAACTTGCCATGAGCTTCGGTACCTGCCAGGACAGGACAAATTCACAAGGACTTTTCTGCTGTCGGTTGTTTCAGGCTGCCAGCATTTTGACAACAGTGACTCCAGTCACGGACGAGCCCCCCAGCGTTGCTCCAAACAACTCTTGAAAGCAGAGTACCAGCGGCAACTAAAAATGTTGCTTGAAACGACAATTTTTACACTTCTGAACAGCAGCTATGTCAGTCCAGCATGTCAGTGAATTGTGCTGATTAATTTAACACAGAGAACATTCACAACGTTCAGACAGAAAACAAATTAAATTACAGGAATAATGAAACAGCACAGAATCTTTTGTCCTCCGTCCATTCAAACAATTTGCACATCTCACAAGTGAAACAGAACGAACCAACGGTGAGGGCTACATTTGCAGATTCTGGATAGTCATGTTGGTTAAAAAAATGGCAGCATACAGAACAGATGGCAAAATCAAAGTGAACCAAGAGAATGCTTCACCTTTTGTGCACTTTACAACATGAAAAACAATTAATACTTGCGCACTCCCACGTTAAAACAATGTCAATACATGCAGATATTTTCAGGTGATCTCGGGGAGAAAATGCCAAATAACACAAATGATTGTATTTTGATCGGAAATGTGTGGATCAATAATTATTTTCATCAAGTGCTTGTTGTTTGAATTAGTACCTTTTAATAAATCTGATGTTGTTGCGTTTAATCAACAATTCTATTTGAATTTACCAGAAGATATTCAGCATCATGAGGTACAGTGACTTGTCAGACATTGGGACAAAAAAAGCATAAAAGAGAGGAAAAAAGTACATATATATATATAAATATATAAAACTTATACTAATGGACAAAACTATTGTTAATATTTACAGCAAACGAGACGGTGGATTGAGTGAAAAACACTTTTTACTTCCAATTATTCTTTTACTCTTCTCTGATTGTCCATATTGCTCCTTTACTGACAGTTTTAGAGCCAGCAGTGGCTAATAATAAATAAAATCTGTTGATACGTACAGTATCAAATATAATGTACAATGCACTGACGCTCTCTGAGCCTGCTGTCTGCTGTCCTGCTCACTGTCTTGTGCTGAGTCTGTCCCAGAGGCCGCCCTGAAGCCTCCACGTGTTCATTCATCACATGTGTCTTTGCATAAACACACAAAATAGGCAGACAAACAAATAAACAAACAAAAAGACTCAAAGCCAGAAAGTGTGACAACAAACCCGTTTGAGTCTAGCCGGGAAATCGTGTTCATGATTATTTTCCTCAAACAGCTTCACATTAAGGAGAATTGATAAAAATACATTTTATATCCAGTGCTTATAACACAATGTCTCTTTGTGAGTTCATGTCGTCTTTTGTGTGTGTGTGTGTGTTTGCCATATAAGCACAGTCAAGTTTCATTTCTTTGAGAAGTCCAACGGCCAGCCAACAAAAGCAGTGAGGCCTGGTCAGGAAACTATTTACAATGTTGAACAAAGCGATGGAACCAGCAGCAAACAGGAGGAAAGCTGTGGACTCGCAGGGAAATCCACCAACGTTTGTTCACAGGAGAGCATCCATCAAGTGTTTGCTCCTCAAAGGAGAACACACGTACTGATGGGGGAAATGAAACCATCAAGAAGATTTAAACATGAATTATGTCCGAACGTTTCTAAAGGTTTACGAAATATAAATCACAAACAATGCTGTTGGCAATAAGACTAAAGGAGCAGAAAATAAACTATAAATAAATAAATAAATTCCAACTTGTACCGATTAAGGAGAATAATGCAATGAGCAGCACTCGGGGTCTTGAGCGGTGTACGTCGGTGACCAGCCACGCAAACGTCCACAGAGCCGTGCACATGCTCTGACATGGACGAGTTCAAGGGCAAGGGAGGAAGTGGACTCATGCATTAATAATGCTGCATTTCAGATGATACCCAGTCGTCAGTCATTTTAATAATCCCCCACAGCTTGATGTACTTGTTCCATCTGCTCGCCAGCGCCTGGTGACTGGGCTGGGGTGGAAGCTGTGTTGAGGCCTCGCTTCCAGCACTTTGATGGAGAGCACAATGAGGGACACACCCTGTGTTTTATTGTTTCCCACCCTACCCCACCACGTTCTCCTTTTCACAAGCAGATGGTGCCCCCTGTGAGCTGAGGTCGCCACAGACTGGGGTCAGAGCAAGGCATGGCAGGAAGGAGAGCCACTTAGACCTTCTGCTCCACAAAGTAGCAAGGCCTTCAGTGCTGAAGGTATCTTGTACAGCTGGAGACTTCAGAAGGTCACCACCTTTTGTTTTTCTTGTGTGTAACACTTTTCATATAAAGGACATTACAGGTATTTTTCATGAATGAAATAGATTAACAGAAATATACGTATGGTGGCAGATAAGTTATAAAAGTGCACTATTGAGAAGTGAATGTTATGTCACCTTTTGTCAAACGTACAAAAGAGATTAAGAAACACGTTTTCGTTGTTGAGGCCCGTCCCGGCGATCAGTCGTCCTTTCAATGCAACTTCCATAATCATCTCATTGCACCAACCTGATATCTGTGCTCTGTTTTAAGACTTATTAGTGTCAGTTTAAGGTTTACAATGCTAAAAAAATTACTTTTTAAGACCTCAGAGCTTCGACCCGCTGTCCAAAAGGGGCTACAGTGTTTAAGAGAATGTACTGTAGCACATTGTACAACATCAATTTAAAATTGTAATGCCACCAAAGCTGCCTTTCGATCCGGTTCCAATCCTGCAGATTGAAGGCTGTTGGCTCTTTTAGGATTCTGGCCTGATTACAATCACTGATTAAGATCTTTGTGAGTCTGACTGGGTTGTGGAGCTGGAAACAAGTGACGGATGCCACAGTGCTTGTGTGGACTGGGACAGGGAAACAGTTATCTCAAGCTTCAGTCTCCACAGTGCAACATTTTGTAACCTCCTGTAGAGCTCGCTGCCTCCAAGTTCCTGAGTTTCAATCGTCTGCTCTTTTCAGGTGAAGAACCACCAGGTGATGACGAAATGAACCGTGTCTAAAGTTGGATCTGTACTCCTCGACAAGTGAAGACCTCTGCTCTCGCTCACAGAGCTGCGAGACGCTCTTTTCTGCATGAGCATTTCATATCCAACGAGAAACTGCAGCACAAAACTCTGAACACACTTCTAGCCTCTCCCAACAGAGCAAAATGGATATATGGTTAAAAACGAATAATATCTGGATAAATGGTTCCTAGAGTTTCCAGCAGCAGAATGGAGGAAGATCTTTCAGTTGTCAGGCTCCTCTCTTGTGGAACCAACTTCCAGTTTGTGTCCATGAGGCTGACACATTGTCCAGTTTGAAGACTGGGATTAACACTTTACTTTTTCATAAATCCTATAGTTAGTGTTGTCTTGTTCTGCTGCTATAGACTTAGACTACTAGAGGACAAACTGACCTCATTTCTTTAAATGAATTGTTAAAATTTAATAGTTTTCATTTGATTCTATTTCTATCTTAACATGTGATTCTTGACCTGCCATTGTGTATCTGTTCCTACCAAACCCAGCCGGTTGAAGCAGATGACGCTTGTCCTGAGTCTGGTTCTGCTAAAGGTTTCTTTATCATGAAGGAGTTTTTCCTTTCCACTGTCGCCTTCATGCTTGTTCAAGATGAGAGTTCTGTTAAACTCAAAGCAGTCTGCTCCTCACATAAATTATGTTAAATTATTATTTTATATATGAATGTTTCTGTTAAATTATTATTTTATATATGAATGTTTCTGTTAAATTATTATTTTATGTATGAATGTTTCTGTTCAGTGTCCTGACACGACTTCTGTTGTGACTTGGCGATATAGAAATAAACTGAAGTGAACTGATATTTCCTTCGGGGTCATCACTCTTCCATCCCTGGACAGAATTGTTCTGGTCTTACCAGACAGTTTTATTAGACAGACTGAAACAGTACTTTGTACTTGTTGTTTGGCATTTGTTAATTTGTCACAAAGAGCGAACTAAAGAACGTGTCCCTACACTGTCGGGCGCAGGAGGACTACTTCAGAAAAGCTGCCTCTGTCTTTGTGTTGTCTCCTCCGTCCGTAATGATTCAGTTCTCTCCTTCCACAAGTCCTTCACCATTTCACCGTCTTTATAAGACTTCAAGGAACAGATGAAAAGATGGCTGTAGTTTTCAAACAAATACATTGTTTTAGTCACGCAACTACGTCAGGGAGAGCAGATTTCTTCACTTCTCGTAGATTATAAATCCAGTTTAAGACAAGACTCTCGCAAAGGACTTTTACAGGAAATGGCACTTTCACACTAAATTATGCAGTTTAATAATAATAATAATAATAATAATAGATTGTTTAGCAAATTAATTTTGAACTATTTTGTAAAGGTTTTTTTCCCCCTCATGATTAAAAACATTCACAAGCTGTTGGCCGGCGCACGTTACCTGAGTGAGCTCTGTTGCTACCTCCATCTTGGATAGTCAGGTCATGAAGCAAAAGTACAAAACTAAATTAAAACTATGTTTGTAACAAATGTTTAGCTTCAAGTTCTGAGTTTTGCTTTAGGCAATGAACTGATTGTGTAAATGTCCATGATCTAAAAGGAAAAATAAGCAACGTGTAAAAAAAAAAATAATAATTATTATAAATTATCACAAGAAAAATGCTTCACAAACTCAAATAAATGTTTAAGACCAAATAGTTTTGGACTGATGAAGCCGGAGCTGCATGCCGACCTCTGCACGTTACAAAATGTTTTCTTATGAACATTTTGAACCTCTGTCGTTCAGTTTCTTTTGTGTTTCCTGTTTCCTCCTCCAGAGCAGAACGTCTCTGTGTGTGTGTTGTCTGCTTCAGTCTCTGTGTGTGTGTGTTGTCTGCTTCAGTCTCTGTGTGTGTGTTGTCTGCTTCAGTCTCTGTGTGTGTGTTGTCTGCTTCAGTCTCTGTGTGTGTGTTGTCTGCTCTAGTCAAAGCTCTCAGTTGGTGCTGACGGGCTCTTGCGTGTCATTTTCGCTGCTATAGTCTGATTTGGGCTCGTCCTCGAAGTCTTCGTACATGTCCATGTCATCCTCCCCGTTGACCGGCGCGCTGCTGTTCACCAGGTTGCTGGGCTCCAGCTTCATGTTGTAGGTGCTCTGAATGACGGGGATGGACGGCTCGGGACTCGCTGACGCGCTCGAGCACTCTGACGTCATCTGAGGTGAGGGCGTGGCGGTCGCCATGGTGATGGCCCCGGGGTAGACCATGCTGGCGCTGGTGGTGATGGGAATCTGTGGTGGCTGGCTGGACAAACAAGAAACAAATAAAACGGGAATTATTCACAATTCTTCCTGAGCTTCAGTATGTAGCTTTTTTTATAAACACATTTCTTCACTCTGTCACTACCTCCTGACAGACTGATGTTAGACAGGTAATCTCTGAAAAAAAAAATATATATATATATATTGTCCCCTTGCTTCTCCAGGTGGTAAATAAGCATTTCTAAAAAGAAAAGGTGACACGCCATTTTCCAGCCAATAAAAACAGAGTTTGTAACCAGCCAATAAAAACAGAGCTTGAATTTGAATTTCACAGACCATGGGAGAGCAGAGCCATATATGGCTCTGAGGGGGAGGGATCAGAATGCTTTGCCTGTTGAAATGTTTTCTAAGTGCTGCAGTTCTACAGAAACTGCAGACTGAACCTTTAAAACAAAGTTGTCCTTAAAAAGATCAGATAAAAAGAATGCTAAAATGTGGATTAGGATGATCCTAGCACATCTTTGAACATCTTATTTGTGATGGCTACGTCGTGTTTCTCTCTTCCCGGTGTGCTTCAGGCCTGCAGCTCTGTGGAAATGATTTGGGAGAAGAGAGTTTTTCCTGACAGCTCCCGTTTTGAGCTGTTCAGAAACACGACCCAGTTTATTGGTGACATAAAACCGATGCGAGGTTAGTGCAGCTCTTGTCTGCCGCTGCGCAGCGTGATTGATGCCGCAGCCGCTGAAGCTTATGACTGACATGGGAACACCTGGAGAAGAGTTCTCCTGCTAGCCACACAGTAAATTAAAGTGTTAGGTTGAAGACTGCTGCCCTCCAGGCCTCTCCGAGTGCTTACTTACAGTTTATATCCTGTAATAATCTCTGCACTCCATGCTCAATTTAAAAAATACTATTGTATAAAAATTCTCAAATTGCATCTATTATGAATCGTTCAGTTTTGAAGAGAACACCTTGCCTTATGACCAGTACTGGTTAGCTCAAAACTGTGTTTTTTCTGTTCTAGGCAGTAAAAAGTATGTAGTATTACTATGTTACTGTGCTTGGATGGTGGAGTTCATGAACGTGCACATACCCCACAGTGAAGAACTGCCTCATTTCTTGTCGCCGTGAGCGCATCATCTGCTTGTACTCTCCAATACGGAGCTTTTTGCCGTCGATAATGCAGGTCCTCTTGGGTCGTGGCTTGTACTTGTAGTTGGGGTATTTCTCTAAATGGAGCTTACTCAGACGAGCCTGCTCTTCGTAGAATGGCTGCTTGTCCTGGTTAGTCATTGATTTCCACCTAGAGCCTGCACAACGAGTGGAATAATGATTGATGGGAAATGCTTTGTCCGACTGTTTTCAACAAGGTTTGAACAGAAAGAGAAACCTTGAATTAAATGGACAAACATACTTTTTAAACTGGACATCTATTTTGCACAGCAAACATCTTACCTGAAGCTAACAGCTTTTCTTTTCTTTTCTTTTTTTACAAGGTTTATGTTTTACTTTGCATTTGAATAAAAGCCTGTCTGTGGTTTGTTACCAGTGACAGTTCATGTGTTAATGCAAATTAAATGCAATCTGGCAGAAAAACAATTTGATGCTAAATAATTCAGTGTAAAAATTATATAGTGATTCAAGCAAATGTGATTCCATTGATTTTTACACCTATGTCCTTTAAATAGAAATTTGCTGACTGAAAACACCAATTCAGTATTCAGTGTGAACAGCCATGGGTTCAATGTAAATCATTAAATGTGAAATTAAAGATGGTCTTTTTGCATGAACTGCTGTGAAATGTGTGTAAATGTATAGGATGGCAGAAGTTTCCTTTAGTCTTTTCCCCTGTCTGAATAATCAGAACTTCTCTTCTGAGGTCGTTCAAAAGCTATCTGCGACAGGTAAGACACTGACTGCTTGGAATCTGTTTCAGAAGATGTGAAGAATTTGTTTTGAAAAACAGCACAGCAGGTTTGCTGAAATACTCATAATAATTATGGTTAAATACAAATACTGGGTCAAAAAGCTACATTTTCATTCAATCATTTGATGGAAAAATGTGCACAAAGATTCATTGCTGCCTCTAAAAGAAGCTCTTGATGGGTGTACCGGTGCACATCATCCTAAAGGAGAGACATGTTTGTTCCGTGCTGTCCAGCAGTAAGGAACACGCCCGTGTAGTAAATATGGAGCTGCATGACGTGCACCATGGATGACAGCACTTTTAACAGCTCTGATGTATGGACTCCGGTGCTGAGGGGACAAGAGCCATTTAGTCTCTGTCATTTTTCATGACAAACACTTATGGTAGTGATGGGCCATAAATCCATCTGCATGCTGAGGTGAACTGATGCACAGCAGCCTGTGCAGCAACACATCAACATGAACATTTCATCTGATATTTGCATAGCAGAGAGCAATAAAGTTATCTAAATGTACAAAACTGAAATGCTTGGTAGGTCTGTAAGATTAGAAAATGTAGATCGACATGAACAAAATCTCAGGTGGCGTTAAAAAAATCCCCATCCCATCAACAGGAAGCTGAAACTACAAATCAGCTGTGCTCCATCTTTAATTAATCAACAAAATGGTTGAATCGTGTCATCTGGACCCGTTTCTTTAAGTGAAGAAATGTTTCGTCCCCCATCCAGAGGACTTGGTCAGTCTGAGGCCTGCCGACCTTCAGTCACCTTCACTGCTGTGTTTCAAGCCAAACACGTCCACATGACGTGATTTAACCATGTTTGTTGTTATCTATGATTGAGCTTACAAAACTTTATTTTTTATTTTTACTAACCAACATTTGAACGTTTTGAGGTCATGTCTGAAAAAACACAAAGACCAACACAGACATTATGTTTTGAACATTTGGAAGTTCTTTGATTAAACTGCGTCTGTTTTATTTGATTTAGAAAGTCTTACCCAAAATCTTGCTGATGTTGGAGTTGTGCATGTCGGGGAAGGCCTGGAGGATCTTGCGCCGCTCGTCTTTGGCCCACACCATGAACGCGTTCATGGGTCTTTTAATGTGGGGCTCGTTGTTGTTCCGACCCCGGGTCTCCCTGAAGACTCTCGCCTCGTTGGACCCAGCACCCCCTGTTGGTCAACAACAACAACAACAACAGGTTTATCTGAAGAGCCACTGGAAACTGAGGCAAGGCATTGATTAAATGACCAGTCCAGTTTAAACTCTCCTTCATCTGCTGTCATTATCTCTTCCATCATCATAATGGAGATTGTTTTGAACGAGAGCAGAGACAGTGAACGCATCATGGACGAGAGCAGAGACAGTGAATTCATCATGGACGAGAGCAGAGACAGTGAAATCATCATGGACGAGAGCAGAGAGAGTGAACGCATCCTGGACGAGAGCAGAGACAGTGAACTCATCCTGGACGAGAGCAGAGAGAGTGAATGCATCATGGACGAGAGCAGAGACAGTGAATGCATCATGGACGAGAGCAGAGACAGTGAATTCATCATGGACGAGAGCAGAGACAGTGAATGCATCATGGACGAGAGCAGAGACAGTGAATGCATCATGGACGAGAGCAGAGACAGTGAATGCATCATGGACGAGAGCAGAGACAGTGAATTCATCATGGACGAGAGCAGAGACAGTGAATGCATCATGGACGAGAGCAGAGACAGTGAATGCATCATGGACGAGAGCAGAGACAGTGAATGCATCATGGACGAGAGCAGAGACAGTGAATGCATCATGGACGAGAGCAGAGACAGTGAATGCATCATGGACGAGAGCAGAGACAGTGAATGCATCATGGACGAGAGCAGAGACAGTGAATGCATCATGGACGAGAGCAGAGACAGTGAATGCATCATGGACGAGAGCAGAGACAGTGAATGCATCATGGACGAGAGCAGAGACAGTGAATGCATCATGGACGAGAGCAGAGACAGTGAATGCATCATGGACGAGAGCAGAGACAGTGAATGCATCATGGACGAGAGCAGAGACAGTGAATGCATCATGGACGAGAGCAGAGACAGTGAATGCATCATGGACGAGAGCAGAGACAGTGAATGCATCATGGACGAGAGCAGAGACAGTGAATGCATCATGAACGAGAGCAGAGACAGTGAATGCATCATGAACGAGAGCAGAGACAGTGAATGCATCATGAACGAGAGCAGAGACAGTGAATGCATCATGAACGAGAGCAGAGACAGTGAATGCATCATGGACGAGAGCAGAGACAGTGAATGCATCATGAACGAGAGCAGAGACAGTGAATGCATCATGAACGAGAGCAGAGACAGTGAATGCATCATGGACGAGAGCAGAGACAGTGAATGCATCATGGACGAGAGCAGAGACAGTGAATGCATCATGAACGAGAGCAGAGACAGTGAATGCATCATGAACGAGAGCAGAGACAGTGAATGCATCATGAACGAGAGCAGAGACAGTGAATGCATCATGAACGAGAGCAGAGACAGTGAATGCATCATGGACGAGAGCAGAGACAGTGAATGCATCATGAACGAGAGCAGAGACAGTGAATGCATCATGAACGAGAGCAGAGACAGTGAATGCATCATGAACGAGAGCAGAGACAGTGAATGCATCATGAACGAGAGCAGAGACAGTGAATGCATCATGAACGAGAGCAGAGACAGTGAATGCATCATGGACGAGAGCAGAGACAGTGAATGCATCATGGACGAGAGCAGAGACAGTGAATGCATCATGAACGAGAGCAGAGACAGTGAATGCATCATGAACGAGAGCAGAGACAGTGAATGCATCATGAACGAGAGCAGAGACAGTGAATGCATCATGAACGAGAGCAGAGACAGTGAATGCATCATGAACGAGAGCAGAGACAGTGAATGCATCATGAACGAGAGCAGAGACAGTGAATGCATCATGAACGAGAGCAGAGACAGTGAATGCATCATGGACGAGAGCAGAGACAGTGAATGCATCATGAACGAGAGCAGAGACAGTGAATGCATCATGAACGAGAGCAGAGACAGTGAATGCATCATGAACGAGAGCAGAGACAGTGAAAGCATCATGAACGAGAGCAGAGACAGTGAATGCATCATGAACGAGAGCAGAGACAGTGAACGCATCATGAACGAGAGCAGAGACAGTGAATGCATCATGAACGAGAGCAGAGACAGTGAATGCATCATGAACGAGAGCAGAGACAGTGAATGCATCCTGGAAGATGTGAAGTGCTGCAAAACTGAAAGTGCAGTTTTCACGAAGCCACTTTCAAAAACAGTGAACTGTTTTGTTTTTAATGTTCACTTTTCTCGTGCACACGCCTCTCAGTTTGACATTCACTGTGCTCACAAAATATGTCTGAATAAATAATAAATAAGAAACTTGAGGCAGTCTTTCAAACTAAAAACTCCAAGAGGGAACTGAAACTTTGGCAAATCTTAATAAAGCATTACACCAAAGAACATTTTTACATGTATATGCACAAATAAATAATTTCTTTTTAGTCGTCCCACCACTCTTTTGGAATCTCTTCCTCTTCTCCTCTAAGCGCAGAAACACACACAAACACACACAAACACACACCAGGCCCACATTAGCATGGAGAGAGCAAAGTGCTGTTTCTCAATCAGGGCATTCACAATCAGCATAAGAGAGTTTCTCTCAGTATTAAACTGTACATCAAACTGATAATGATTTCTGTTTGCATGCGCATTTGCTTCCTTTTATATGTGAGATGTGAAAGAATTAAATAAAAGCAATATGAATATTTAAACAAACAAAAACATGTTGATAAACAAGGCTTGAAAAATCAGACAAAAAAAGCCTTCCATATGCTACGATACATCTTTAATGATCTCAAATCTGGAAAAGAAAGCTTGCGATGACTCATGCATATTTCATTATCCACATGTGAAGCCTTCTCATTAAACCGTTTCACGAGCAGCCTTGGTGCACGTTACCTGGGGTTTGATTCCTATTATCATTTCAGATGATAAACAAATCAAACTCTTAATGAGTAACAGAAACATTTATGATAAATCTTAGAAACCTCATGCAGCGCTAATCACTAATGATATTAATGCACCGGTTTCAACGTCGAGAGTCGGATATTTTTCTTCATAAAATACAACAGGTCTAATATTTGTGTTTAATCGATAAAAGAAACAAACGGTGCATCCAGAATAATAATGTCAGAGGTGCGGACACTTGTTTTTCTCAAAGATGTACAGCTACCCAAGAAATATACCGTATATTTTTTTTTCAAATGCAGAATAAACCCAGGCAGACATATTTGTTTTGTTTTATTGAAAACAGTCTGGGTTATGCTGCCAGCTTTCACTTGGAAGAGAAGTGTGAAACAGATTGTCTCTGTGTTAAACTGCATGTTTCCACTCAGGGAATCCAGACTTTATTCAAGCAACTGGAAGTGCAGTCTATATGTTTGCAGGCATGTGTGTCTGGCTTTAGCCACAACAAGGAGGAAAAGTAAAGTATGAATGTAAATTCTGCGTGAAAAATACAACATTTCTTCAACATTAGATTAAAATGAAAACATAATCCTTTAATATGACTTTCTAAGATCCTAAACTTTAGTCATTTTCTAAACCAATTTTCAATTAAAACGTCGGTCACTGAACAGTTTGTTCCAAACGACCGGGCAGGAAAAGAATAAAGAAGCTGCCAAAGACCAAAATGAAACTTAGAAAACTGACAGAAACAAATAGAAGAAAATCATATTCCTATAAAGCAAAGAATAAAGGTTTAAATGTTTGAATTGCTATAGGAGAAAAAAAATCTCCTCCTCCAATGAAGCATGCATACAAATAGAAGCACGTGCACGCGGGCGACATGCACGCCATCAGAACATTTAAGGGATTTTCTCAAACTCTGAACGCACCAAGTCTGTTTGCTTCTGCCTCGTGGAACGCCACAGGCCCTGAAGCCGTCACGAATTCAAAAATAATACACCACTCTGCTGCCAGCGAAGCCCACAGTACGTTAATTTCATTTAGCATGCACTCACTGTACAGGATGAATTGATTTCACTTTGTTTGCTTTTGACAACCATGTTTATTGTGCAATGAAATGTGGAGTGGCAGAGGGCTGACAGTATCCATCACTGCGGGCCAATCTGCTGACTGCCAGGGCCAGATGAAGGTATTCATTAGCTCAGGAGCGCGGCGCTCACTCAGACACGACAGCCAGTGTCTGCACCTCGCCATCGCTTGCTGTAATTTACGACGCCTCCCGCGCCATTACTCTATCACTGACACTGATTCAGCAATTTATATACTGGTGTGCATGCATATGGGCAGAGGTGATCTTCTTATGGGGAGGGATACAAAACAACTGCCTGCCATCGCACACGCACCGCATCCATAGTTAGCAGGAAACTATCCATGTGACGTGGTTCAGTGAAGGGACTCCAGATGAGCCATGTATTTTTATATTTTTACAAAGTGCCTGTGTTCTCAGTCAGATGGAACAGAAACTGTAGAGCAGCTCAGTCGCAGGCAGGTGAACGTGTCTTGGATTTATGAGAAAAACTCACCGCTGCATTGTTTCTGGTTTTTCATTAAGTCACACATTTTGCAGATGAGAATCAACAATTTTTTTCCCCTTGTGGGGCAGATCATTTAGGAATCAGTTAGTTAGTTGTGTGATTGCGTAAATAAACACAGATGTTTAGCAGCGACAGGGCCAAGCCCCCTGGTGGTGAGTGCAGGAAGTGAAACAGAATGTGATTCATGAGGCTGCAGCTCAAGTGAGACACGATGATACGAGCGTGGAACACGACTGTGTGCACGAGAGAACAAAGAACAAAAAGAGAAGGTAAATAATAATAATAATAATAATAAATTCAATTTATACCGCACTTTTCATTAACACAAATCTCAAAGTGCTAGTGCTAAATAATAAGGAGGCGAGGGGAAAAGTCAAAGAATCAGAAAAAACCTGCAGCAAGACTCCAGAGCCCGTCTCACCTGCACCTGTGAGCTGTCTCACCTGCACCTGTGAGCTGTCTCACCTGCACCTGTGAGCTGTCTCACCTGCACCTGTGAGCTGTCTCACCTGCACCTGTGAGCTGTCTCACCTCCACCTGTGAGCTGTCTCACCTGCACCTGTGAGCTGTCTCACCTGCACCTGTGAGCTGTCTCACCTCCACCTGTGAGCTGTCTCACCTGCACCTGTGAGCTGTCTCACCTGCACCTGTGAGCTGTCTCACCTCCACCTGTGAGCTGTCTCACCTGCACCTGTGAGCTGTCTCACCTGCACCTGTGAGCTGTCTCACCTCCACCTGTGAGCTGTCTCACCTGCACCTGTGAGCTGTCTCACCTGCACCTGTGAGCTGTCTCACCTGCACCTGTGAGCTGCACCCAGCCTGAGGGCAGCGCTGCCACAGGCGCCCCCTCGCCTCCTGCTCCTGACTCATCACCAGGAATCTGCTCAGGAGGAGGAGCCTCAACAATTACACAAATCTGCCACGCCTCCCTGTTGGGATCAGACCCAACGCCTGCGACTGAAGGCGTTTAGCGCCGACGATGGAGCCTCTCCCTCAGAGGGGATCAGGAGAACCTAATGGATCCAGTGGGATCAGGAGAACCTAATGGATCCAGTGGGATCAGGAGAACCTAATGGATCCAGACAGGCAGAAAACGACGGCTCTGCTCTAACCAGAGCTTGTGGCAAGTTAATTAAACTGATACACACTACAAGTGAAATAACATTATATAACGTGTTTTTTGTGTGCTTTTGTACGACTATAAAGACACTCAGGAACAAAAGGCCTGCGTGTCACAACATGTAGGTGGCAGATTTAATATTTATCAGCTTTATAGACTCTTTTAGTAAGAAGTAAAGGTTAATATTTTACAATTAATTCAGTTTACTAAGAGCAAATAAAACTTTGTCTCATTGTTGTTTTGAGTATTTTAGCGGCCGTTGTGACTTCAGATAGTATAATTTCTCATTCTCATCATCCACGTTCACTTTAAGAGAAAGAGCCACAGCTTGATTCCCATGGTCTTGAAGTGAAGACAAAAAATCAAACTTTCTAACAGCTCTCAGTGTGAAGGAAGGAATTATCAGTGTGTGTCGCAACAGAGCAGCGCTGCTGTTTCCCATCCTCTCCCAGGAGGATTTTGTAAAAGACGGTTCTTAACAGAAGCCTTTTATTTTTTACACCATTGATTTTTTGTTCCCCTTTAACTTCTCTACTTTTTCTGTTTCCTGCCTCTTTTCTCTGTAGAGCCTAAACGATGGAGTTGAACTTCAACAAACCTTTGCTATACTTGCATCCAGAGGAGCAGCTGTGTGTGTGAGGGAACTGTTTAATCCATTTAAACTTAATTACATTTTAATTTAATTTTAGATGTTTTTGTATAGGGAACTGTTTAATCTTCATAAAATGTTAATTTTATTTTAGCTGTTTTTATATAAAAGTCCAACCAAGGACTGGGTTTGCAAATTAGCCTGTGGCTAGAAAACCTGTGTGCAAGACAACGGTTGCTTCGTTTTTAACATGTAACATTGTTTATTGTGCTGTCCTTGATCAAATAAACTTGAATGAATGAAAAACTGCCACCTGTGAATAAATAGACTTCAAATGGCCGTGATTTACGTGGTTCTTGGTTACATATTCAATTAAATATGTTAAAAAAACATGAAATGAACAGCTGAACCACACGACTTTGTAAAATGATCAAATAGAATACGTTTGGATTCATTCACCGCCCTTTCTCCGGCTCTGAGTTGGTCGGACTTCGGTTGCCACATTCTCTGCAAATATTGGTTGAAGCCGTTGAAAGCGCTGAGTAAAGCGCCGTGATAAGAGCACAGTGTGTCCGCTCTGTTCTGGAAGGAACGCTGCTGCACACCGGGGGCTTTCACACCCTATGCACAGTTTGGGAGGTGCACCCAGTCATTTTCCTTTTCAGGAAACACCAAAGTATTTGTAGTGTGTTCTGATCTACTTGGGGAAAAGTGTGTTAGAAAACAGAAAGTAATTTCATGATGTGCTAAAACCTCCCAAAAACTGATTCTAGTACATACATACTTTAGAAGACTGGGAGAATCATCTGAGCCTGGTTTGGTTGACAAAGCTTGTAAATGGAAAGGTTTGCTATATTTCTTTTTTTTTTTTTCAAAATCACTTTAAACATATAGTTTAAAGTTTTCAGTCCATTTTTAAGTGTGATGCACAACTAATCTAAAAAATGTGTTGTGTTTATTTTCTTAATGTTTTAAAGTGATCACACATTAACAGTGAACATGTGACATGTTGTGGATCACATGTTAAACTTCATGACTCAGCTGTGTGAGCCGTTGTTAGTGATGGTTACAAAGGCAGACTGATATATGTTGGTCCAGGGAACAAAATGCAAACTGTGCTTTGATTTATAAGTGCTGCTCTGCCTCTGAGTCTTTAACCCCCCCACACCCCCCTCCTCCTCCGCCCCTGGGAAGAGGACCTCTCCCCTCGTCTAACCTCTGTCTGCTCCTAATCCATCGCCCACTGGGAACACTGATGTGAGGCGTCTGGCGCTAGGCTTTCCCTTGGCCTTGAGCAGGACTTAAAAGGACACGAATGCCCTGGTGCACGCTCTCTTTCTTTCCTGACTCCACAGCAGCCACAGAAGGAAGGTTCCCACCGGGAGAACGAGCGATGAAAACACATCTGTCCAGGAGTCAGACGGGTGGGATCACGTGGGAAACACGTCAACGAATCCACCTCTAATTCTCATCTTCAACACTGGGCGTGATGTGAAACTTGACATGGTTTAAAAGAGGCCATAATAAGTCTGGAGTTTGTAAACCAATAGTTTTATGGTTTGTTTTAACTTAGTGTGAATCTCTGATGCTTTATTGCTTCTTTCTAAAACTACAAAGACAGCTGTCAAGAAGGCAATTTAAAGAGCTGACGGGTGACGTTGTCCTGTGAAATATCTATTCTTCCACTTTCTGAGGCATCAAAGCTGCGTCTGAAACATTCTACCTTTTGCCTGCAGGGCTCCTAAATGCCATGGAAACCTCCACCAACATTTCTCTCAAACAAACACTGGTGCACTGAAGTGGCCCTTGCTGTAGGAGCCAGCTCACTGGTGCAGTCACATTGTACACTGTTGCGCTCGGGACGTCAAACAAGCGCGGCAGCAGCATGAGTTGAGCTTGGACAATGTCCAGCTTTGTCCTCATGCACCTTGTCCTCCGCTCACCTACCTGTGAAACCTCAGCGTTCACCCCCACGGTTCTCTTACACACACACACACACACACACACACGTGTGCACTCACAGCCACGCTGAATCTCATGGACAAGTGAGCTCTGTCAAACATTAAAACTCTATTTTTTAATGTGATGAAAAGCTTCCTAACACAACACAGGAACTGTCAAGGCTTTTAGTAAAACTGCAGTTGTCCAGAAGGATTACAGAACCACGTAAAGATCCAAACGTCGTCTTACCGTCTAGATCCTCGGGCCTGGTGAGGTCAATGACTCTGTGGCCGAGCTTTCCCTCCTCTCCCAGTTTGCCGAGCTGGTGTCCAATGTTGTCAAAATGCATCCTCTCCTGGAGAAAAACAAATGCAGGCACATGGTCAAACTTTCACAGTGGAAGAAAATGGTGGAAACATCTGGAACCTGAACGTGTGAGAAGAAAACCAGTGTGTTTGATAAATGCAGGTTGTTTTGAAGCGCAGCTCTTCACTCATTCACTCATTCACTCATTCACTCATTCACTCATTCACTCATTCACTCATTCAGCAGCAGCTGACAGGAGGCAGAGACACAGTGAGTGAAGCAGTGAACAGATTTACAGAAGGACACTTTGTGATCACGACGAGGCTGTGGTCCTCTGTGCAGCGCTCAGATTTTCCTCTCTTCCCCCCCAGCCTCCTTCCCGTCCACAGCAGCCGCGCTCGCTGCACATTATTTATTCAAAGTCCGTACGTTGGAGAACACACACGCGCGCCGCGTCTTTACCGTTCGTCATGTTGCCTTGTGCTCAGATTAAACTTGGCAGCGTGTTGTACTCTGGTACAATGAAACCCTGTCATTCAGCACTCTGTGACAATATTAAATGTCATGTCCGTGTGCATTTACAGAATAAAATAACAGCTTTCAGAAGGAAGGGGGGCTCTGTATAGTTGCTGCACATTACACTTAATGTATTATGCAAAGGGAGAGAGTGCCGACTGCTGCTGGCTCCATTGTTGAATGACCTACTTCCTCAGTGAATACACAGCATTAGCAAAGGGCCGTCCTCTTCTCTGAAGACTCAACAAGGACGGAGACATTTTGACTCTGCATGATACAAATAATCTTAGCCCCCCTAAAAAAAAAAGAGGTTTTTGCCTGGATGAGACTATAAGCAGGCCTGTTGACATCATTTAGAAAAAGCATTTGTTTCACTCCCCGGGTGCACATGCTCGTTCTCTGACCTGACCTCTGTTTCTGTTCTTTGCAGTCAAGTCCATCAAATGCAGCAGAGCTCAGGTGGAGCCCCCGCAGCAAACACCGACACCAACAGACACATTTATTTTCATTCATTGCTCTTTTTTTAACACAAAAATACATTTTAAGAAGCGATAAAGAAATTGTTCTTGTTACAGAAACTTTTTATGCTTCTATGTTGGTCCTTTTTTTTCCTGATGAATAAAACGGCACTGAATTCAATCCTGTGTATGTCCTGTATGTTGCAGTTTTGACAATAAAGTTGACTTTGACTTTTGACTTTGAATAAATTACAAGACATTTAAAGAAAGAAGAGAAAAAATAACTCTAGTATTTTTTTTCTCCTCTTTTGTGTGAACTTTTTGGTTGGATTAAAACATGTACATATGACAAGACCAAGAATGAAAATAGTTCAAGTACATTTAAGTCCTTTCACAGCATTTTGATTTTTTCTTTGGTTTTATTTATTCAAGAAGACTTTCTCTAAAGAAAGGCAGCTAACGCGCTGCAATTTGCCATCATACTTGAAGGAGCACTCATTATTTATGACCAGCTGAGTGATTTGATATACAATTAAGCACTACCTGCTTATGGCCTGTGATTAGAGGCTGTCTGCCTGACGGCCCCTCTGCTTACTTAAGTGTTTTCTAATTATGACATATGCCGTGGTCCCTGCTGGGCAAGAGGACACTTTGTAAAGACAAGATGGAGTACGGTGCCTTTCACGGTGTCACGTTCGGTGTAAAGCAACACATGCAGCAGAGCTGTATCCATCAGCCATCCACATTATTGCTCTTAATGAAAGAAGCCAGCAGCCTGATGACAAAGTGCCTGAAGTGCGATTAGCTGCACGGTGCTGCTGCTCCGGATGATTCTCAGACGGGCCAGCAGGAAGACGCAGCGTTCGTGGGTGCTGCGTGTGTGTCTGTAATAAAGTAGTCGTCTCATCGCTCTTCTGTGCTTCGCTGGACCCTCTTGATCAATCAAGTCCTTTTATAAACTCATGATCATTAAGCATCATGTTGGGCTGGGAAAAGAGAGAACCGGAGCCATCCATCAATGGTTTTCATTAATAACAGTGTTGAACTTCTTCCTCCACTGCACTAAGTCATATGATCAGTGGAAATCAGCAAATTAGACAACTTGGAACAAAACTGAATGAAACTCTTCTTCAAGGCTTCCTATAGAAGTACCTTTATTTTATCTCATTTATAAATCAAAGAAAAAAATCAAGTAAAATACAAAACAATGAAATATAATTAGGAAAAATGCATTTCTTTGTAAAAGGTAATGTAAATAATGAACACAGAATTAAGCAAATTTGGAATCCAGTATAAAACCTGCAGCCATGAGCTCAACGGATGGAGCTAAATAAGCTGAAGTAGTGAAAGATATTTGAAGTGTGACACATTTGCAAAATAACAAAAAAAAGCTAAAGTTTTAGTAAAAATGAAAGTTGAAGTTCAGAAGAGTTGAAAGAATATCTTGATTGTTTTCTAGCACTTTAAAACAACCGAATCACCGAAAGTGTTGCTCGTAATGCAAATTAATAAGACTAATTGTCCAAAATGACGCCTTAAATTTTCATAAAATTTTATATACAGAGCTTAATATACTTATTGTTTATAAGTTTGGTAATTTATATCTGCGAGTCAGAAATACAGTTGGAATTAGGGCCATAAGTTATCTGCACATGGCCAGGGTTTTGTTTTAGGGCTGGAAAATATCCAGTGAACTAATGCTTCTTTACTGCCCACGCATCAAGTGCTGTGATAAATTAATGGCAGTTTTATTATTTTATAGTGTCATTAAATTTTTACAGATCACTCTGACACAGAGGAGTAGCAAAAGGACAGGCAGTATCTGGGGAAGGTAGCTGTTCTGCCACAGAAAGAGGCCGAGAGGCCGCAAGAAAAGTGAAGCCATTAGAATATAGCTGATATAAAAATGATATTTATAATGCACAGTTCATAGGAGTGAAACACAATGAAAGTACTGCTGAAAGAATATTTGAAACATAAGCACTTCACCAAGGACAACAACAAAAAACAAAGCAAGGCCCGTGAAGAAAGTTAAAGATACCCTGATGCACACTCAATAACCTATGTATCTATCTAAAAAATCTATCTATCTATCTATCTATCTATCTATCTATCTATCTATCTATCTATCTATCTATCTATCTATCTATCTATCTATCTATCTATCTATCTATCTATCTATCTATCTATCTATCTATCTATCTATCTATCTATCTATCTATCTATCTATCTATCTATCTATCTATCTATCTATCTATCTATCTATCTATCTATCTATCTATCTATCTATCTATCTATCTATCTATCTATCATCTATCTATCTATCTATCTATCTATCTATCTATCTATCTATCTATCTATCTATCTATCTATCTATCTATCTATCTATCTATCTATCTATCTATCTATCTATCTATCTATCTATCTATCTATCTATCTATCTATCTATCTATCTATCTATCTATCTATCTATCTATCTATCTATCTATCTATCTATCTATCTATCTATCTATCTATCTATCTATCTATCTATCTATCTATCTATCTATCTATCTATCTATCTATCTATCTATCTATCTATCTATCTATCTATCTATCTATCTATCTATCTATCTATCTATCTATCTATCTATCTATCTATCTATCTATCTATCTATCTATCTATCTATCTATCTATCTATCTATCTATCTATCTATCTATCTATCTATCTATCTATCTATCTATCTATCTATCTATCTATCTATCTATCTATCTATCTATCTATCTATCTATCTATCTATCTATCTATCTATCTATCTATCTATCTATCTATCTATCTATCTATCTATCTATCTATCTATCTATCTATCTATCTATCTATCTATCTATCTATCTATCTATCTATCTATCTATCTATCTATCTATCTATCTATCCTCCTTGATCATGTGAGCAGCTGGTTTCAGCTGTCAACAGTTAACTGGTTGATCCACTGTGAGAAGGTGCTATTTATAAGACTGAACTGAATGCCGCACCTCGGACTGAGGAAGTCTTTTGGACGAAAGACAAAACGTTTCTACAGTTTTTTGTTGTTGCTTTGTTTTATTTTGTTTTTTGAATGTCCAGAGGACCAGACTTAGCTTTTTTAGAAAGTTAAAGATACTTTCAACAACGTTCAGTCAGGTCATCTGGACGGTTTCTTTTGTTGCTGAGACGTTTTGTCCTTCATCCGAAGGACTTCTTCAATCAACTGACTGAAGGTGAATGAAGAAGTCCTTTGGATGAAAGACTTCTTCAATCAACTGACTGAAGGTGAATGAAGAAGTCCTTTGGATGAAAGACTTCTTCAATCAACTGACTGAAGGTGAATGAAGAAGTCCTTTGGATGAAAGACTTCTTCAATCAACTGACTGAAGGTGAATGAAGAAGTCCTTTGGATGAAAGACTTCTTCAATCAACTGACTGAAGGTGAATGAAGAAGTCCTTTGGATGAAAGACTTCTTCAATCAACTGACTGAAGGTGAATGAAGAAGTCCTTTGGATGAAAGACTTCTTCAATCAACTGACTGAAGGTGAATGAAGAAGTCCTTTGGATGAAAGACTTCTTCAATCAACTGACTGAAGGTGAATGAAGAAGTCCTTTGGATGAAAGACTTCTTCAATCAACTGACTGAAGGTGAATGAAGAAGTCCTTTGGATGAAGGACTTCTTCAGTCTGAGAAGCCCACCGGACCAAACTGAATCCCACAAACAGCTCACTTCCAGAGTGGAAAATACAGTTTGCTTGTGATAAGATGGTTTCTGGGGCCCGCCCTCTCCCCTGTCATCTCCTCTAAAGCAGCCTTGCCAAAGTGGTTCAAAACATCAAAGTTCATGTTCATTAATCCAGGTATGAATCCAACAACGTTCAGTCAGGTCAGCTGAACGGTTTCTAGATGGTTCATCCTTCATCCGAAGGACTTCTTCAATCAACTGACTGAAGGTGATTGAAGAAGTCCTTTGGATGAAGGACGAAACGTTTAAACTAAAAAAGAAACCGTCCAGATGGATTCATGCCTGGATCATTGAGCATGAACTTTGGTGTTAAAGATACTTTAGTTTCATCCTTCTTAACAACAGCTTGTGAGCTATCAGTCCCCCCCGAATGGTAATTCATGATAATTCATGCAACCAGTCAAACTACAGCAGTGTGCTCTGAACTGTGGTGGAGGACTGCTGCTGCCCACAGTAATCTGAACTCTTTCCTGTGCACTCTTTTGTCTTTAAAGTTCAGAACACATTGCTTGTTCAGCTGCACACGACTTGAGAAGTCATGAGTCACAGAGGAAGAGAGAGAACAGGCAAAAAGATAGAGAGCAGGATCTGTGGGACTTCTTTGGCGAGGGAAACCAGACGGCCTCCGTCAGTTCTGTAATAAAAGCTTTAATCTGGCTGGCCGCAGAATGAGTGCTCGAGGCCTCCTGCTCTGCCCACAAGGCGTAGTCTGGGTGGAGGCGGTGCCTCATGGCTCTGTGCATTTCTACACTGCACATCCTGACCCTTCTTCTTCTTCTTCTTTCAGTTTGCAAACAACCCAAGGAGATATCGATATATCTATACATGTATATTTACCAACCTTTGTATATCTATCTACACCTATCTATATCTATCTACATATATCGATCTACATATATCGATCTATATCTATATCCATCTATCTATTTCTATATCAAGACATGTGACATGTTTACATTTAAGAAAATGATCAAAATGAATTTGTTAAAAAATATATATGAAATGACGTAATGTGTATTGTATTAGTTAGAAAATTAGAAAGAGTTAGTCATTTTGTACTGTTGGTTGAAGATTATTATTGTTTAATCTGATTGTTGGAAAAAAGGGGCAGATATAATAAGATTTATTCTTCTTTCTGCTACCTTTCATTTTTTTTATATTTTGTACATTATCATTTATGGGATTGTCTTGTATTGTGTTTCTTTTGTAAAAAAAATGAACAAATTTAATAAACATAAACATATCCATCTATCTATGTCTATATCCATCTATCTATATCTATATCCATCTATCTGTCTATTGTTACACTTTTATTATTTCATTTTATGCTTATGTTCATTGGGTGTTTGGTGTTTCAGTGTTGGTGTAAATTTTCATACTTTTATACTACTACGAAAAAACTCAGGACAGTGTTACACTTTTACTATTTTATGCTTATGTTTATTAAATGTTTTAGTGTTTAGTGTTTAGATGGTTATTGTTGCACCGAGGGACTGAGAGAAACGCAATTTCAATCCTTTTTATGTCCTGTACATATTGCAGTTCTGACAATAAAGTTGACTTTGACCTATATCTATCTATCTATCTATCTATCTATCTATCTATCTATCTATCTATCTATCTAT
>JBBPBX010016724.1:0-20101 GCA_038048925.1 Garcialebias charrua | reverse complement strand
CCACAGAATCTGTTTGGCATCTCTCAAAGCTCAGGAGAAAACTACTCTTGTCCCAGGACGTCATCTCATTTCTCTGAGAAGTGGATGCAAAGTGGAGGAGTGGAAAGTTTAGAGAAAACCCGTTTATGTAACGAGTACACATTAAATAATAGATTTTTTTGTATCACAAAAAATTCCAAACAATTGCACCTATTTAAAGTTAATTTAACATCTAAATCTCAGCTAAACGACAGATGCTGTGATTTTTATTGAGACTAATTTGAGTCATTTTGTGTAAGCACGTTGATGATTTTATACATTTTATAAGTATTATGGGATGTGCCCAGAAACTGAAAAGTGTAATATTTGTCCATCTTAATGTTTCTGACAGGAGCATCTCCCTCTCTTCCACTCCGCTCACATCACTTGTGGTAACATCATGTTTTTTATGGGTCTTCAGTTCTCAATGATCCAAAACAGTTCCCGGGGTCTCAAAGAGAACATAAAACTTTTAGTCTTATCACACTCAAACCACACAATCTTAAAACCTGCAACACTGTTCAAACTTTGTTCTCACACAGCTTCCAGTCATGAAGGACTCTGGAGTCATCCAGATGTTTCACTGAACACCATGAAGGACTCTGGAGTCATCCAGGTGTTTCACTGAACACCAAGAAAGACACTGGAGTCATCCAGATGTTTCACTGAACACCATGAAGGTTGAGGTGATTTATTTCCTCATTCTTTGAGCATGAACTTTGGTGCCTAGTCTTTGTTGTAAGCACGATGTGTTGAGTGCAAGATCACATGTTTTGGCCTCTTGGTAACCAGTCTCATTTATGAACTATAGCAACAAAATATTTATTAAAAAAAGGAATCTGGAGACCTTACCTCTAAATTACTAACAAAAATGTTTGATGTCTATAAGGAGGGAAAGACTTGACACGGGACAGGATCCAGCACACACACAGTCACAAACACTTTGCACAATCTTACATTATTTTTATTCTTTTGGCAAATGGTAACAATTGCACAAAGCATTAATGTAAGCAATCTTCACAAAGCACTTGCTGGCTTCAGCCTGAGCCTGGGAGCGGAGCGTAATCTAATTTGGATGGGCAAACCCTTGTACGCCAAGGATTTACACTGCAGCCAAAACGCCTTGGTTTGCAATTTCCAAGACACCAGTCGAAAAGGAGCAGAAAATTGCTTCCAGGGCTGCAAAGCAGACAAGATTATAGTCAAAGTCTTTGTGAGGGCTTTGCCTGAATAGAGCCCTGGCATCACCAGCACTCACACACTTGCATGTGGATAAATGTACACACACAGCATACACACACACACACGGGCAGAACTGAAGAACCACTACAACCAATAGGTTAGGAGTCTGGATTTTGTGGAGCACGAGTGTAATCTCCACTTGAATATTTACAGGCTGAGCTTTGGGATATGAGAAATGGACAATTGTAGCCGTCAATACTGAGTAAAAGTGGCGTTGTGGGGCAGAAAGGGCACTTCAATAGGTTAATACACTGACCTTTACCCTTTTGATTGCACTTAGAGACTTGTCAGCAGAAGAATATATTTTGACTCACACAAGCTCTGGGGGCATTAAATAAGCTGCGTTTCATCAGAACTAACAAAAAAGTTTTAAAAAAATGCATTACTGTAGTTAAAAAGGAAACAAACAAAACTTTTTACCAAAAAATACATAACAAACAGAAAAGAAAGCAAAGAAATGATCCTGACGAGCAACAGACTGGACCCCCCTGAGTTCACATCTTCAGAGGTCTTCAGGTGCACAGTAACAGATGAAGTGAGAGAGGACACACTGAGACGGTGTGGACATGTCCAGAGGAGGGACAGTGGTTTGGACATGTCCAGAGGAGGGACAGTGGTTTGGACATGTCCAGAGGAGGGACAGTGGTTTGGACATGTCCAGAGGAGGGACAGTGGTTTGGACATGTCCAGAGGAGGGACAGTGGTTTGGACATGTCCAGAGGAGGGACAGTGGTTTGGACATGTCCAGAGGAGGGACAGTGGTTTGGACATGTCCAGAGGAGGGACAGTGGTTTGGACATGTCCAGAGGAGGGACAGTGGTTTGGACATGTCCAGAGGAGGGACAGTGGTTTGGACATGTCCAGAGGAGGGACAGTGGTTTGGACATGTCCAGAGGAGGGACAGTGGTTTGGACATGTCCAGAGGAGGGACAGTGGTTTGGACATGTCCAGAGGAGGGACAGTGGTTTGGACATGTCCAGAGGAGGGACAGTGGTTTGGACATGTCCAGAGGAGGGACAGTGGTTTGGACATGTCCAGAGGAGGGACAGTGGTTTGGACATGTCCAGAGGAGGGACAGTGGTTTGGACATGTCCAGAGGAGGGACAGTGGTTTGGACATGTCCAGAGGAGGGACAGTGGTTTGGACATGTCCAGAGGAGGGACAGTGGTTTGGACATGTCCAGAGGAGGGACAGTGGTTTGGACATGTCCAGAGGAGGGACAGTGGTTTGGACATGTCCAGAGGAGGGACAGTGGTTTGGACATGTCCAGAGGAGGGACAGTGGTTTGGACATGTCCAGAGGAGGGACAGTGGTTTGGACATGTCCAGAGGAGGGACAGTGGTTTGGACATGTCCAGAGGAGGGACAGTGGTTTGGACATGTCCAGAGGAGGGACAGTGGTTTGGACATGTCCAGAGGAGGGACAGTGGTTTGGACATGTCCAGAGGAGGGACAGTGGTTTGGACATGTCCAGAGGAGGGACAGTGGTTTGGACATGTCCAGAGGAGGGACAGTGGTTTGGACATGTCCAGAGGAGGGACAGTGGTTTGGACATGTCCAGAGGAGGGACAGTGGTTTGGACATGTCCAGAGGAGGGACAGTGGTTTGGACATGTCCAGAGGAGGGACAGTGGTTTGGACATGTCCAGAGGAGGGACAGTGGTTTGGACATGTCCAGAGGAGGGACAGTGGTTTGGACATGTCCAGAGGAGGGACAGTGGTTTGGACATGTCCAGAGGAGGGACAGTGGTTTGGACATGTCCAGAGGAGGGACAGTGGTTTGGACATGTCCAGAGGAGGGACAGTGGTTTGGACATGTCCAGAGGAGGGACAGTGGTTTGGACATGTCCAGAGGAGGGACAGTGGTTTGGACATGTCCAGAGGAGGGACAGTGGTTTGGACATGTCCAGAGGAGGGACAGTGGTTTGGACATGTCCAGAGGAGGGACAGTGGTTTGGACATGTCCAGAGGAGGGACAGTGGTTTGGACATGTCCAGAGGAGGGACAGTGGTTTGGACATGTCCAGAGGAGGGACAGTGGTTTGGACATGTCCAGAGGAGGGACAGTGGTTTGGACATGTCCAGAGGAGGGACAGTGGTTTGGACATGTCCAGAGGAGGGACAGTGGTTTGGACATGTCCAGAGGAGGGACAGTGGTTTGGACATGTCCAGAGGAGGGACAGTGGTTTGGACATGTCCAGAGGAGGGACAGTGGTTTGGACATGTCCAGAGGAGGGACAGTGGTTTGGACATGTCCAGAGGAGGGACAGTGGTTTGGACATGTCCAGAGGAGGGACAGTGGTTTGGACATGTCCAGAGGAGGGACAGTGGTTTGGACATGTCCAGAGGAGGGACAGTGGTTTGGACATGTCCAGAGGAGGGACAGTGGTTTGGACATGTCCAGAGGAGGGACAGTGGTTTGGACATGTCCAGAGGAGGGACAGTGGTTTGGACATGTCCAGAGGAGGGACAGTGGTTTGGACATGTCCAGAGGAGGGACAGTGGTTTGGACATGTCCAGAGGAGGGACAGTGGTTTGGACATGTCCAGAGGAGGGACAGTGGTTTGGACATGTCCAGAGGAGGGACAGTGGTTTGGACATGTCCAGAGGAGGGACAGTGGTTTGGACATGTCCAGAGGAGGGACAGTGGTTTGGACATGTCCAGAGGAGGGACAGTGGTTTGGACATGTCCAGAGGAGGGACAGTGGTTTGGACATGTCCAGAGGAGGGACAGTGGTTTGGACATGTCCAGAGGAGGGACAGTGGTTTGGACATGTCCAGAGGAGGGACAGTGGTTTGGACATGTCCAGAGGAGGGACAGTGGTTTGGACATGTCCAGAGGAGGGACAGTGGTTTGGACATGTCCAGAGGAGGGACAGTGGTTTGGACATGTCCAGAGGAGGGACAGTGGTTTGGACATGTCCAGAGGAGGGACAGTGGTTTGGACATGTCCAGAGGAGGGACAGTGGTTTGGACATGTCCAGAGGAGGGACAGTGGTTTGGACATGTCCAGAGGAGGGACAGTGGTTTGGACATGTCCAGAGGAGGGACAGTGGGTATATTGGTAGAAGGATGTTAGAAATGCAGCTGCAGGAAAAAGACACAGAGGAGACATATGGATGCAGTTAGAGAGGACATGGAGGTAGATGGAGTGAGGTGGAGGAGGACTCGCTGTGGAGACATATGAAGAAGGAAAAGCTGAAAGAAGAAGAAGAAAAAGAAGAAGAAGACATGTAACAGATTTAGGACTCTAAAAATAAATACATTTATTGTGTTTTAGGAGTAATACTTGTCAAAGCTGAAAATTGAATTGGTTCCTAAACGTTTCACTTGAAACTTCAAGGATTTGAGCCTCACATGACCAGGCAGGTAATTTACATTTACCGTATTTTCCACCTGATAAGTCTCACCTTCCTATAAGTCGCTTTGTCCAATTATTGGCAATAAATTGGAAAAATCCATAAACATGTCGCACCTTTATTTATGTCGCATCTATTATGCGTCACCGCTACGCGACGCGTCAGCGCCTCATTTGCCCTGCTGAAAATGGCAGCCACAGGAGCGAGCGCGCACGGAAGGACTTTACAAGATTAACATGGTAAAAACAATTATTTGTTTAATGAAAATTATAGCAAAGATGTGTCTTAGCTGAACTTTTCCTTAATAAATGAACGCAATTGTCAAATCAGCTTAATTTAAAAAGTAGTTTTGCCACGTGCACGCGCGCGGGTGGGACGGCTTTATATATTAAAATTTAGCAAAATAAACGCTTAAAAAATATTTCTTAGCTGACATTATAGCACAAGGGTTCCTGAGCTTAACTGTTCCTTGATAAATTCACGAAATGGTAAAATCAGCTGGATTTAAATTGTTTCGCTTTGACGTCTTCCAAACCATCACGTGCGCTGCGAAAATAAATTAAAAATAAACCAAATTTTAGCTCAAACATCTCCAACAGCTAACAGTTTGTAAATGACCACCAAGTCATACAAGTTGGGCAGCACGGTGGCACAACTGGTAGAGCTGCTGCCTCTCAGTGAGAAGGTTGCCGGTTCAAATCCCGGTCCGGGGCCTTTCTGGGTGGAGTTTGCATGTTCTCCCCGTGCATGCGTGGGTTTCCTCCGGGTACTCCGGTTTCCTCCCACAGACCAAAAAACATGCTTGTTAGGCTGATTGGTGACTCTAAATTGACCCTAGGTGTGAGTGTGAGAGTGGATGGTTGTTTGGTGTGAGTGAGACAGGTCCCTCTTGTAAATGAGTCCCCGTGACTCAACGAGGCTAGCCTGTATAAATAAAGGTTGAATGAAAAAAAAAAGTCATTACTTTCTGTAAGTTTGATAAAAATCTGTCCGGTGGTTCTTGACTTATTTTGCTAACAAACACAGACAACTGTAGTTCATATCTCCAGAGCAGGAGGCCGGGCAGCGACAGAGTGAGTCCGAGCAGAGGAGGCTGCCGTCGGACACATGAGGTGGGAACGGTCGGTTGACCCTAGCGGACAAAAGTGGTACTGCACCATGTTTTGCCAAAACGAAAAACGGTCATATCTGAGCCAAAAATTTGTCTAAAAATATGGGAAAAGATCCATAAACACGTCTCACCTCTCTATAGGTCGCAGGGCATGCAAATTAGGCAAAAAGGTGCAACTTATAGATCGGAAAATACGGTACTGTACTGGTATAAAGAAATCCAGCTGCAACTGGTGCATGTGCAGGCAAAAATACATTTTGCTCAGTCTGTTATATAAGATTAATAGGTGGTAACTTTTAAAGTGATGACAGTAGTAACACTGTGTCTTTAATTGAAAACAGCATGTCCATTTATAGCTACTGTGCCTGTTAGACAGAAAGTATTCAAGCGGTTACAAATGGCCTCAGATCCTGTGACTTCAGGCCTGCTGGTGGATTCCAGGTAAAAGCCTCCACTGGTTGAGGGGTAGATGGTAAATAATGGAACAAAGTAATTGCCCTTTGGAGACAATAATACCTTTGGATAAATATTTTAGAAAGACAAATTGTAGAAGAGTTGTAAAAGGTTTTATTGTACTGATGGAATATTGTAAAAACAGACAAATAAAAAGAAAAAAAAAGTCTTGTAAACCATCAATTTTTTACATGTCCTCGGGTTAAAGGCTCGTATACTTGAACAAAGTCTTATCTAGCCGTGTTCTCATATAGGTCAGTGGCAGGAAGGGAGGGAAAAGAGTGAGAGTCGTGGTGATAAAGGCTCAGGAGAAACTCATTGTACTGTTCAAACACACTTTGTATGAAAAGATGAATTGATCCATCTGTAAGCAGCACTTAGACCCACTCCTCTGTCCGGTCATTACACCGGGATAAATCAATATTTAATATCCCCCTCTAACAGCCACACTGAATGATCTTAACCTCTCCTTAATCCCATTTATGTTACCTTCCAGAATCTTCCACATGTAAGCTCTCACTATGATAAACTTCCAAACAAGAGACTGCAGGGAGAGCTATTAAAGACCACAGCATATTTATGTCAGGTGAGGTGCTTTTTTAAAATATTAATATTGTGAAACTGACTAAAGTGAAAGCTTTTATCCGAGACATTCAAGTCGTTCTATTCCTTTGGCTTGTTGTATCAGCAAAAGACTTCCTCCACTCTCATTTTACAGCTGAATTACAGCTTACTGCTTTATTTCAGCCCAAACGATGAAGGTGATGAGGCAATTCTTTTAGCTGATTTAACAACGTCGCTACAATATCACATCAACTTTATGGAGCACTATCACTAAAACTAAAGACAGTAGCTGCACACAAGCAAGAAAGTCTGTCATGGTTACCCTATTTTCCACTGGCGCACCGCCCTATAAGTCACATCAGACCAAATATGTCTCATAAAGTGGAAAAATCCATAAATACGTTGCTTTGGTGTATAAATTGTAGGGAATGCCAATTATCCACAAAAAAAACCTGCAACATATGTAAATTGGAAGCTAACACACACACATACTTGGGATAACATGTGTCTGTGTCTATTCCAAGTATGTGTGTGTGTTAGCTTCCAATTTACATATGTTGGTGCGTGTCAGTGGATCAGCCTGTATAACTTCTCTCGCTCTCACATTTTCCTCATTGAATTGATAAAGCTCCCCGGATGGGAAGCGAAACGTCTTCTGTTACAAATAAAGTCCAGTTGTTCTGTATTGAACGCCTTTTTTGATTTATCACGTCCTGGACGACTGAGAATCTTCACCAGCACCTGCAACTTATAGGCTGAAAAATACGGTATTTTGTTCTACGAGATTGTTTCCATAGAAAATAGGTCTTTGTAAAAATGTAAACACAGGTTGGCATGAAGGAACAGAACCTTAAGAACCCTGAGGTGCAATTTTTATGTTGTCAGTATTATCTTATTACAAATACAGTCTTGTTTCTTTTCAATATAATAAGATGTTTATTCCTTCTAACGGACCCACCTTCCCATTTATTCCACACAGAGTTTTTTTTTTTGTGTGTGTGTGATGAATACCAACAAAAGGTAGATTACAGGTGAGGAGTGACAGACTCTGGTAAACAAAACAAAAATCCCTCTGGAAAAGAAAAGAAGAAAAATGAAGGACATTCTTCTCCTTTGAGACGACGGCTGAACACAGGCCGAGTCCAGAACACTAAGAAAACAAAGTGAAACGGTACAAAAGAGTAAGCTGGAAGTAAAGAGAGGGGCGTTGAGCTCTACTTACAGAGAACAATGACGGTGTAGGTGTGCTGCTCGAGGAAATCAGCATTGTTTAGTTACTGTTTTCATGTCAGGGCAGATTTGTCTGCACGGTTGACCACGGGCACACCTTCGCTGTGAGGACAGGAGACAGCTAAACAAACTCATTTGACCTTAAAAAAAACTACTGCTAAAAGCTTTTTCGTGTTAATGTCATTTTGGGTAATGGCGTCAACTTCGACCTTTTCTTTTTACAAACTGGAATATCAGCAGGATTTGCTAATAATAATTAACAATGCAAACAAATCTTGATGTACGGTAATAATCTGCATTTTCCATCCATCCATCCATCTTCTTCCGCTTATCCGGGGTCGGGTCGCGGGGGTAGCAGCCTAAGTAGGGAGGCCCAGACTTCCCTCTCCCCAGCCACTTGGAGCAGCTCCTCTGGGGGAATCCCAAGGCGTTCCCAGGCCAGCCGAGAAACATAGTCCCTCCAGCGTGTCCTGGGTCTTCCTCTGGGTCTCCTCCCGGTGGGACATGCCCGGAACACCTCACCAGGGAGGCGTCCAGGAGGCATCCTAACCAGATGCCCGAGCCACCTCAACTGGCTCCTCTCGATGTGGAGAAGCAGCGGCTCTACTCCGAGTCCCTCCCGGATGACTGAGCTTCTCACCCTATCTCTAAGGGAGAGTCCAGCCACCCTGCGGAGAAAACTCATTTCAGCCGCTTGTATCCGAGATCTTGTTCTTTCGGTCATAACCCAAAGCTCATGACCATAGATGAGGGTGGGAACGTAGATCGATCGGTAAATTGAGAGCTTCACCTTTTGACTCAGCTCTCTCTTCTGCATCTGCATTTTATGCATTCAAAAACAGTAGCAGCTTGTTCACTGACAGGCTGTAAGCATCGTGTGCTGCTGATTTATTAGGATTTCAAACTGATAAAAGTGGAAGTAAAGGTTTTTTCACAGCAGCTGTCAGATTGGATTTTGAGGTTGAGAATTGTGTGAGAACTTATAGCTCCTGAGTCATATTTTTGACTTTTAAAAGTGTTGTTTCTTTTTTAACTAAGCACCACATGTACCCAGGCAGGGCCGGAACAAGCCTCCATGGAGCCCGAAGTAAAATTTGGTCTGGTGCCTCTATTTCTGCTAATAATGTGGATTACTCTGATGATCAGAACATTCACCCACCTAATATAAACTCATTGAAACGCTGACAGCCCTGTTCACACGATCCTATATGTATATATCACCTAACTGTTCACATGATCCTATATGCATATATCACCTAACTGTTCACATGATCCTATATGCATATATCACCTAACTGTTCACATGATCCTATATGCATATATCACCTAACTGTTCACATGATCCTATATGCATATATCACCTAACTGTTCACATGATCCTATATGTATATATCACCTAAGTCAAAGTCAAAGTCAACTTTATTGTCAGAACTGCAATATGTACAGGACATACACAGGATTGAAATTGCATTTCTCTCAGTCCCTCGGTGCAACAGTAACCATTTAAACACTAAAACACTGAAACATTTAATAAACATAAGCATAAAATAGTAAAAGTGTAACACTGTCCTGAGTTTTTGCATAGTAGTATAAAAGTATGAAAATTTACACCAACACTAAAACACTAAACATTTAATGAACATAAGCATAAAATGAAATAATAAAAGTGTAATACTGTCCTGAGTTTTTGCATAGTAGTATAAAAAGTATAAAAAGTATATCTATAAAATAAACTGAAGGTTCTAGCATTGACATTTGCAAAGAGTGGCAAAGCAGCATATGAGTTAATGTACACAGTATATGTATGAGGTAGTTGATGTTGGTATAGAGGCAAAGTGGCATATGCAGTAAGGCACATAAGGCACATTGGGCATCCTTAAATAAGGCTAGTCAGAGAATACTGTATATGTATCAGCAGTAGTGTAGATATAAAAGTAGTGTAAATGTAAACAGTAGTAATAAATGTAAACAGTAGTAATAAATGTAAACAGTGAATGTAAACAGTAGTATGACTATAGGCAGTAATGTAATACAAACATTAGTGCAAATATGAGAAGTAGTGCAAACTGAATGAGCACATGACCGAGAGTTTAGTGAATAACCCGTTTGATGACACAGAGTCCAGTGTTAAAATCTTTGTGTTGTGTGGTAATGTGTGAGAAAGTTTTTTGTGTTAAGGCAGTTCAAATGGGAGGGGAGGCAGAGCAGGCAGAGTGTTTAGCATCCTGACTGCCTGATGAACAGAGCTGTCTCTCAGTCTGCTGGTTCGAGCCTGGAGACTCCTCAGTCTCCTCCCTGATGGCAGCAGTCTGAAGCAGCTGTGTAGTGGGTGTGTGGGATCACCTGCCATGCAGAGGGCTTTCCGAGTGAGGCGTTTGCTGTGTAAGTCCTGCAGTGAGGGCAAGGAGGTGCCGACGATCTTCTCAGCTGCTCTCACGATGCGCTGGAGGCTCTTGCGGCAGGATGCAGTACATGCACCAAACCACACAGTGATGCAGCTGGTCAGGACACTTTCTATGGCACCTCTGTAGAAGGTGCACATGATGGGGGTTGAAGCTCCAGCCCTTTTCAGCTTGCGGAGAAAGTAGAGACGCTGGTGAGCCTTCTTGGCCAGTGATGCAGTGTTCCTGCTCCAGGACAGGTCCTCTGAGACGTGCACTCCCAGGAACTTGGTGCTGTCCACTCTCTCCACTGCGGTGCTGTTGATGGTCAGAGGGGCATGTTGTGCATCCCTCTTCCTGAAGTCCACAACAATCTCCTTTGTCTTCTCCACGTTGAGAGTGAGATTGTTGTGTCCGCACCACAAGGCCAGGCGGCTCACCTCGTTCCTGTAGTCCGTCTCATCGTTGTTGCTGATGAGACCTACCACTGTTGTGTCGTCCGCAAACTTGATGAAGTGGTTGGAGCTGTACGATGGTGTGCAGTCGTGTGTTAGCAGGGTGAATAGAAGGGGGCTCAGCACACATCCTTGTGGGGCCCCTGTGTTCAATGTGATGGTGCTAGATGTGTTACTCCCGATCCGTACTGTCTGTGGTCTCCCGGTCAGGAAGTCTAGCAGCCAGTTACACATTGAGGTGTTCAGCCCCAGACTGTCCAGTTTATGGATGAGCTGTTGGGGGATGATGGTGTTGAATGCCGAGCTGAAGTCGATGAACAGCATTCTAACATAAGAGTCCTTCGTGTCCAGATGTGTGAGAGCTGTGTGGAGGGCAGAGGAGATGGCATCGTCGGTTGAGCGATTAGGTCGGTATGCAAATTGGAAGGGATCCAGGGAGGCAGGGAGGACAGATGTGATGCTTTTCATGACTAGCCGTTCAAAGCACTTCATCAGGATGGGGGTGAGTGCTACTGGGCGATAGTCATTGAGGCATGCGGGCGTTGCCTTCTTTGGGACAGGGATGATGGTGGTGGCTTTGAAACAGGTGGGGACGATGGCCTGGCTCAGTGAGATGTTAAAGATGTCCGTGAAGATCGCTGCTGTAAGGATGTGGCTCCCTCTGGTGGTCGTCTCCTTCCGCCCATCACCTTGTCTTGCATGTTGTCTGTCTCAGGTGTGTATGATTTAGGTAATTAGGCTGTGTATATAAGTTTGCATTTGTGTGCATGTCTTTGTTGGGCCATTGATCTTCCTTCCTGGTGTGTTGTGTTCTTTGCTGCTCCTTGGTTTTTGTGAGTACAACTCCTCATGTTGAAGTTTTTGTATTAAGCCACAGTTGAGCTTTTGAGTTTTTGTTATTAAAGTATTTTTGACTTTTTACCTCGTGTCTCTGAGTGTCCGTCTGCACCATTGGACTCACCCCCTCCCACACCACGCTGGATCATAACAGCTGCGAGTTCCCCTAACTGTTCACATGATCCTATATGTATATATCACCTAACTGTTCACATGATCCTATATGTATATATCACCTAACTGTTCACATGATCCTATGTGTATATATCACCTAACTGTTCACATGATCCTATGTGTATAAATCACCTAACTGTTCACATGGTCCTATGTGTATAAATCACCTAACTGTTCACATGGTCCTATGTGTATAAATCACCTAACTGTTCACATGATCCTATGTGTATAAATCACCTAACTGTTCACATGGTCCTATGTGTATAAATCACCTAACTGTTCACATGGTCCTATGTGTATATATCACCTAACTGTTCACATGGTCCTATGTGTGTATATCACCTAACTGTTCACATGGTCCTATGTGTGTATATCACCTAACAGGGGGGTCAAACTCATTTTCATTTTGGACCACATCAAGATCATGAATGTCCTCGACCTTGACTTCTCTAAATGACTAAGAATCTGTTGGACTCCTGGCAAGAACCAATGCAGGCATGTTCCTGTTTTTAGTTTTCTACATTCGCCTTATAATCTAGCTGTTTTTTACTACTTTTTTGACCAAAAATAAAAAAGGCGTTCAATACAGAACAACTGGACTTTATTTGTAACAGATTTGTATCTTTCTGTCACAAATAAAGTCCAGTTGTTCTTGTATTGAACGCCTTTTTTGATTTTATCATGTCCTGGACGACTGAGAATCTTCACCAGCATACTTTTTTGACATCTTATTTTAAATGGTTAAAAAAAAATCTGTATGCCTCTCTTATGATTGTCTATTGTTGTTGCTGTTGTCATCGTTCTTTGTTTGAAGACAGGTCTCTCTTGTCAGAGTCAGAGTCAGAGAGTCTTTATTGTCATTTGCACCGCATGTGGTACATGTGATGAAAACGAGATTATGTACACGGGGTCCCAGTTACATCCAACAACAAATGAAAGAGAAAAACAGTAATAACATCTAGAACTAACTAAGAAAAACATCAACTAGTAATACACTAAGCCTAATATAGTTGAAATAAACAGCAGCACGAACATGAGTTTGTATGAGCAGATGGTCACAGATGAACACAGATGAACACAGCAACAAGAAAACAGATCAGCATCAGCACAATGTGATATTTTGCAGTGATTTTATTTTTATTTTTTTTATTTATTCATGAGTCTAACAGCCTCAGGGTATAAGCTGTTCCTCAGTCTAGTGGTTCTACACTTGTAAACGAGTCCTCGAGGATCAATGGGATTAACCTGCTAAATTAAAGGTTGGATGAATAAAAATAAAAAAGACAGGACATGGCAGAACGTATTGATAAAACTAAATATTATTAACAAACTGGTAAAATCTAAAGTTCTCTGCATTTGATGACTGCTTTGAGTAATTTGGTATTATAAACATAAAAACTGATTTGATTTGACTGATAAATTAAAATTGAAGCACACAACTGTTATCTTGAAGTTCTGCCACAGAAATGGTTATGGTGGGACAGATTTGGCCCATGGGTCTTGAGTTTGATATATGCAAATGGTACTATAAGTAACAACAGAAGAAAAAAAGTATGCAATGTATTTACAGCAAAAGTGTCATCGGGTTTATTATCTCAGAGAACTGCAACAGTAATATTCAAAATTATTTGTAGTGCAAACAACAAACATACAATTACTTAAATGCATAAAAAATGAATTCAATTGTGCAAAAACATACGAAATTAAATGAAAAAAAAATACCAAGGAAGTACTTAAATTATGTAAATCAACAATTACTTAAATGCCCATAAAATGGTTTTAAAAAATAAATTTAAAGTAGAATAAATAGTTCTTGAAACTATGTTAATGTTTGCTACAATTTTGCAAAAGCTGAACTTAAAATATTAAACAACCTTTACCCACACCTTTGACCTGTTTTATGTTACTTCTTCCTCAATACTTTGAAATCTTCCTAAAACCTGTGCTTCCACTTCGGGGGCCCCCTAGTGGCCCCGGGGCCCTAAACAGCCACTTAGTTTGCTTATGCCTTGGGCCGGCCCTGTACCCAGGCGTACGGTAACCAAACAAAGCCATCCACCTAAAAAAGTTTAAATTATTTTATGTTACTGTTAAAAACAAGTAAAATTTAGAATCTACTGCAAAATTAAGTTAATGAATCAAATTCTTAACTTGAAACATTTTTCTTTATTGTCTTTTTCCTTGTTTTTTTACAGGGTTTTGAGCGTGTGCGTGCACGAGAGGCTTCGTCTCCCTCCGCTTGCTGAGCTGCACTGATCTATTTGCTTCACTTCAGTAAGAGCATAGTTGATTGCCACCTGCAACGACAGTAATCTCTTCCAAACACCAAATTAGGAAGAAATCAAAATAGATATTCATAGACTTTTTTACATATACATTGACCTAGTTGAGGGTGTTGGTTGAAAGTGTCAGGTACTGAAATATTAATGAGCATCGCTCCCAGTTTCTGCCTGCTCCTCACAGCCAACTGGCAACGTGGCATCAAGCTGAAGAGAAGAGGACAGCTTTTTTCTTTCCTTGATTGACTCATCGATTGAAGATATTTTTAAAGGGAATCCCTGGGAGTGTGTGCTCCCGGTACAAAGCAGCCCCATCCCGTGTCAAGGGACGGAGAGGGCTGCAAGTCGGCTTTAATTGGGCAAAGACTTCAGAGTTTTCTTAACCCACACTGGGCACTGCCATGGCCTGTCATGGCCCTCGCACCAACATCAACAACATGGACGCCCGTGAGCACGGACGCATCAACATCCATGCTCATTCAAGTAAACACACTCGCACATGCTCAACCATGCCAGCTCTTATCAATACGACCACCCTGGATGCTGATTAAAGAAAAGGATCAGCCCCTAGAGTCCATTGCCACTTTTTTGAATAGTTTCTTTCTCTGACTTCTTCTAAGAGAGCCGAACACTCGTTTGCATACTTGTGGATTCATGGAGAAAACTTGGAGGTGGAGAAGATCTGACTCAGACAAAACGACTCTGACCTTGTCGGCTCGACAGTTGTTGAGGCCCGCGGCGCTCAGGGCGGACAGCTTTGCTTCCATGCCCTGCTGGTGATGCTGCAGCTGCTCCCTCTGGATCTGCTCCCTCATTTTACGAGCCTCCTGGATGGCCTTCATCACCGTGTCCTGGTCCCCGAACAACGCAGTGGAGTTTAGGCTGGACAAGATATCTGTGCAGAGATGGCAGAACCAGTGTTGCACGTGACCCTAACACCAGCATCATGTATTTGAGACATATGAAGCAGAAAAGTTTGTCATATTGTCTCGTCGGTGTTAGTGCGTTTGGAAAGATCTTGAGGTCTTACCGAGAGACGAGCCCCGACCGAAGCCTCCTCCAAGTGGGCTTGGAATCCCGCCTTTGCCGATCAGACTGTTAGGGCTGCTTTTACTGCCAGGATACAGGTTTGGTGTTGGGGATGTGGGAGATTTGACCATTTCTGTCATTTTTGGCCGAGCCGACAGGTTGAGAGGCTGCGTACCCTCCTCCTGTGACAGAGAGAGAGCATGGGGGAAAGACAGATTGAAATAGGTCCCTCCTTTCCTTTTTGGAGGAGCTGTGGAATCCCAAGGATCCCAGTTCTCCTCTGTTTCTGATGAATTACAAGACCCTGACCAGCAGCTCCTTCCTGATTCCTTCTCTTTTTGTCCGTCTCCCCCGCCTCCCGTCCTCATGCTCCTCTCCTCTGCGAGCGTCCTCCTCGCAGTCGTCCAGCGCCTTTGTTCACACTAATTAAAACAGATTCTGTCTCTCTGTACATCTTCATCTGTTCTGCCTCTCTTCCTCCCTGCTCTGTGTCTGCACTTCGGTTCGAAGAATAAATAATGACCAGATAACAGCCATGATCAAAGACAGCTGTTCCATTCATCACATGCCGTCTTACATTATCTACTTCATTAACTTGTTTTCTCATTTTATTCCTCATTTGTGCATACTTGGTTTTTATCTTAAGCTTTGATCATCCATCCATCCATTCATCCATCCATCCATCCATCCCAGGATGGCAAAGAGACAAATTCAACCTCTCAGCCACACCTGGGGACAATTTAGAGTTACCAATTAACCTAAACTTTATGTTGTTGGTGTTTAAGAGGAAACCAGAGTACCCCACCCACCCCAAAAAAAATGTGTGCACTAAAAGAATATTCAAACTCCACATATGGTAAATGGAGGTTACTTATATAGCGCTTTCCAGCCCCCTATGAGGAGCCCCAAAGCGCTTCAATATATATTCATATAAAGGCCAGAAGGTGAACCTGCAACCTTCTTGCTGTGAGACAACATCTGTAACCACTGCACCTCATGCCACACTTTGATGTTTATTTTTCTAAATAAAAATGCAAAGTGCAGTGAGTGAAGGTTAAAGGAGGATAAATTTGTTTTATACTTTCTTTAACACGTATTTTAATTATCATTTAGACATTTTTAACCTTTTATCCACTTGCACCAATTTAATTTTACCAATGTGAGCCCATGTTATGTTTTTTTTATAACATTATTATTTACAATACTTCAACATCTAAATTCTCAGTCATAAAAATAAAATATCATTAGTCCAAGATAAGCTGATTGATCACGTTACATTTTTCAACATAAAGGCTCAAAAGAACAATATGGACTGACTGTAGAATCAATTTTAAATGAGACAGTTTAAATATTTTTACCCCAGAAATATAATGTGATTTATGATACTCTGCAGTGAATAAATCTCTCTGTGTAAACAGCGTACAGAATGGGATTAAAGCACATGCTGAACTGTGTTAAAGTGTCTTCTTGTCCAAACACATGGCTCAAGAGCAGAGAGCCTGGAGGCCTCGTCCTCTCTGTGCCAACAACACTTTGTTACGCTGAAATCTGAAAACAGACTAAACTAAAAGCAATCTGAACCCCTTGGAGTGTGGACAGAAACAGGAAGCTGCCAGTGTCTGTTGGCCAACTATTTAATAATGTATAATTCATTCATTTACAGTTTTTAATTGTAGTGTATTTTGATTTGTTATAGTGTCAGATGGACCGAGGCTGTTAAAACTGATCAAATTAACAATAATCCACTCAACGAAAGAGAGAATTGTACTCGTGATGAAACTGAATGAGTGTGACGAGGACGTGCTTGTGTGTGTGTGTGCGTGCGTGCGTGCGTGTGCGGGCGTGCGTGCGTGCGTGTGTGCGTGCGTGTGTGTGTGTGTGTGTGTGTGTGTGTGAGCAAACAAGTGAAGAAAAGCTTGAGTGGGTTCCCAGCATGATTTATGGTGTTTCTCCATTGTGATATTATTAAACTTAAATACTTCAAATGGACATATGTTTCTGATTTGGGTCAAAGTGAGCCGGAATGATGAATGTGTCCTTTTCTTTGCGTGGAGCCTCGGTGGCGTCATGCCATACAGCAGCAGAAAACACTTCCTGTGTTTGGTGTGTTTACAGGGCAAAAAGAGAGAGAGAGACTGGTTTATGTTTCACTGATGTTAACAGCTGTATGGCACTGTTGTAACGGGTTAGTTTCAATTTAGTTACATTATATATATATATATATATATATATATATACAGTGTAAAATAATGTGCCAAAGATATAACAAGCATGTCCACAGAGTTCTGGTTTGGAGCTTTGTTAAGCTTTTAGAAGCTGTGCTCACAACTGGCTGCTCGTGACACTGAAACAGTGACTGTTGTAGTTCTAGTTTAATCAGACGTCACCGTCCAGGCTAAGCTGGGTCAAGTACCACTCCAGGTTTGGGCTGGTTGAAGAAACTGATGGTCGTACCTTGACTTGGGTGATGGGGCTCGAGGAAATCTTGTCATTCTTCAGAGAAGAGGGAGAAATGGGCCCACTTGCATTGAGGGAATGGGGTAGTGGAGGCATCTTGGCTCCTGGAGACACCTGCATGCTGGCAAGCTGAGCGGCGTACAGTTGCTGTTGGGGGAGGTGGAGCAGAGAAACCCACAAGGCGTTAACGTCTAAATCCAGCCTGCGTTCAAACTTTCATATTCTGTTTTTTCATCACCCTAGAATTCTATTTGCATCCTTCATCCCCCTCCTCTCTGTCTCTCTATATTTCTTTATTTCTTTTTTAACATCTTTCCTCTCTTTCCATGAGACTGGCAGCGAACCCTCATCAAAAGTCGTAACTGCGTTTCAAAGGCTGAACCCAGAGAGAGGCAGCGGTCTTAAAAACCGAACAGAGATGGCTTTCGCTCAAAATACTTGGAGCCCCTATTTTCCACTCATCACAGAGAAAAGTTCTCTGCCTGGATGAAGTGTGTGAGCACGGAGCTCAAGAGCTGCACAGATTCCTCTTGAAGTTTTTGGCTTGTGATTTGTCTCCACGCAGCCACCAGGGACGCTCCAGTCCACAAGCAAGCCATGCAGACTGTTGCCACACACAATATTTGTATTGTAAACTTTGAAGAACATGTAAAGAACCACCAGTGGAACTGAAATTAAACCATTACAGCATTGACAATGGTTGGAAACAAGGGAACAACTTCCATTACACCACATGCTGACAACAATAAAGCACAAGAATATGTAGTTACAGTAACAGTTTACAGTATTATTATTGAACATGCATCCCGATGTTACAGTAACAGTGTTGTGTATTTTTAATTCAGTGTGAAAAAGAGAAAACTCTTGACTCTTAGGAATACCTCAGTACTGAGACTTTCTGCCCCATAATTGTTATGGTGGCAATTAGTTTCACACTCAGTGGAGACACAAAACATCCAGACTACACAAGACATTAAGACAATAAAATAACTATGTGGAAATCATCATTGTTCACTGAGAAACCTGATCACTAATGAGTTGTTCAGTCTGTTTGTTCTACGTGTGGGCAGAAGATACCTGAGACCAGATGGAGGACACCTGAACTCACCATGGACTGGTGATCAGGATCTGCCAGAATTAGCCTGGCCTTGTGTAGGTCAGGCAAGTTCTGTAGGTCAGTGAGGTTCTGTAGGTCAGTGATGTTCTGTAGGTCAGTGATGTTCTGTAGGTCAGTGATGTTCTGTAGGTCAGTGAAGTTCTGTAGGTCAGTGAGGTTCTGTAGGTCAGTGATGTTCTGTAGGTCAGTGAGTTCTGTAGGTCAGTGAAGTTCTGTAGGTCAGTGATTCTGTAGGTCAGTGAAGTTCTGTAGGTCAGTGAAGTTCTGTAGGTCAGTGAAGTTCTGTAGGTCAGTGAAGTTCTGTAGGTCAGTGAAGTTCTGTAGGTCAGTGAAGTTCTGTAGGTCAGTGAGGTTCTGTAGGTCAGTGAGGTTCTGTAGGTCAGTGATGTTCTGTAGGTCAGTGAAGTTCTGTAGGTCAGTGAAGTTCTGTAGGTCAGTGATGTTCTGTAGGTCAGTGATGTTCTGTAGGTCAGTGAAGTTCTGTAGGTCAGTGAAGTTCTGTAGGTCAGTGAAGTTCTGTAGGTCAGTGAAGTTCTGTAGGTCAGTGAGGTTCTGTAGGTCAGTGATGTTCTGTAGGTCAGTGAAGTTCTGTAGGTCAGTGAGGTTCTGTAGGTCAGTGAAGTTCTGTAGGTCAGTGAAGTTCTGTAGGTCAGTGAGGTTCTGTAGGTCAGTGAAGTTCTGTAGGTCAGTGAAGTTCTGTAGGTCAGTGAGGTTCTGTAGGTCAGTGATGTTCTGTAGGTCAGTGAGGTTCTGTAGGTCAGTGAGGTTCTGTAGGTCAGTGAAGTTCTGTAGGTCAGTGAGGTTCTGTAGGTCAGTGATGTTCTGTAGGTCAGTGAGGTTCTGTAGGTCAGTGAAGTTCTGTAGGTCAGTGAAGTTCTGTAGGTCAGTGATGTTCTGTAGGTCAGTGAAGTTCTGTAGGTCAGTGAGTTCTGTAGGTCAGTGAAGTTCTGTAGGTCAGTGAAGTTCTGTAGGTCAGTGAGGTTCTGTAGGTCAGTGAGTTCTGTAGGTCAGTGATGTTCTGTAGGTCAGTGATGTTCTGTAGGTCAGTGAGGTTCTGTAGGTCAGTGAGGTTCTGTAGGTCAGTGATGTTCTGTAGGTCAGTGAAGTTCTGTAGGTCAGTGAGGTTCTGTAGGTCAGTGATGTTCTGTAGGTCAGTGAGGTTCTGTAGGTCAGTGAAGTTCTGTAGGTCAGTGAAGTTCTGTAGGTCAGTGATGTTCTGTAGGTCAGTAGGTCAGTGATGTTCTGTAGGTCAGTGAAGTTCTGTAGGTCAGTGAGGTTCTGTAGGTCAGTGAAGTTCTGTAGGTCAGTGAGGTTCTGTAGGTCAGTGATGTTCTGTAGGTCAGTGAAGTTCTGTAGGTCAGTGATGTTCTGTAGGTCAGTGAAGTTCTGTAGGTCAGT
>JBBPBX010016723.1:36800-47746 GCA_038048925.1 Garcialebias charrua | reverse complement strand
TAAACAGTGTTTGAGTACTTTCTCCACCACTGGTCTCCAGCTACAAGTACTTGGGTGTGCACTTGAATTATAGCCTCAGCTGGACCAACAACACAACCAGCCTGATCAACAAAGTTCATCAGAGACTCTACTACCTCAGGCGGCTGAGACGAGCTGGTCTGAGTAGCCCAGTCCTCATCTCCTTCTACAGGTGTGCAGTGGAGAGCATCCTGTGCTACAGCATCAACGTGTGAGCACAGGATGCTCTCCATCGCACACCTGTAGAAGGAGGTGAGGACTGAGCTTCCCAGACCAGCTCTTCTCAGCCGTCTGAGGAAGTAGAGTCTCTGATTACCTTTTTTTGATCAGGGCGGTGGTGTTGTCTGTCTTCACCTCCTTCTACACGTGTGCCGTTGAGAGCATCCTGTGCTCCGGCATCAACGTGTGGCATGGAGGCTGCACAGCTGCAGAAAGAAAAGCTCTGCAGAGAGTGGTGAAGGCTGCACAGAAGATGTTGGAGTCAGTCTCCCCACCATCACAGACATTTACACCTCCAGATGCAGGAAGAGAGCCACCTGTATCATGAAAGACCCCACTCACCCAGCACACAAACTCTTTGCCCCACTCCCCTCAGGAAGGAGGTTGAGGAGCATCAAATGTAGAACCACTAGACTGAGGAACAGCTTCTACCCTGAGGCTGTTAGACTCATGAATAAATAAACAATTAGAAAACAGTAATTACTGCAAAACATCACAACATGCTGATCTGTTTTTTTGTTTCTGTGTTCATTTGTGACCATCTGCTCATACAGACTCATGTCCGTGCTGCTGTTTGTAATTATGTTTTCCTATTATATTAGGGCTTAGTGTATTTCTAGTTGATGTTTTTCTTAGTTATATCCTACATGTTATTGCTGTTTTTCTCTCACATTTTGTTGTTGGATGTAACTGGGACCTTGTGTACATAATCTTGTTTCATCACATGTACCACATGCGGTGCAAATGACAATAAAGATGATTAGACTCTGATTAAAGTTGTACACCTCTTGGACTAGCTGAAAACATGTAAAAATATGTGGCAGGATGTCCCTACGGACATTGAACGCACCACATGAGTGCGGGATGTGATTGGGTCCAAGGCTGGCTTCCGGTATAAAAAGGGCCAGGCTTCAGTGGTTGACTTCACGTCATCCGCCTTCCGGTTCAGACCCTGGCGTCTGCTGGCTGGGTCGCGCCAGCGTAACTGAATGTGCGCTTTAAGGTCGCCGTGATCTACTGTTCCACGACCAAATGTACAAGCCTCCTGCTTCCCTCTACTGTTGAGGTGGAGCTCGTGGTGAGTAAAGCGCTAGTTCGTCTTTCTGTTTTATGTTCAGCTTTTAATTCTAATCTTTGTTTATTAGCTGCTGCTGTTTGTCCTTCACCGTTTTGTTCACCTGCTGTTCGAGCTGTCCACTGGCTGTCGTCTTGCTGTCCTGGCTGCTGATTTGATGCCCACTGTTCTGGTCAGCTTAAGGCTGGCTGCATCACCCGTCCTGTCTGGCTGATCAGGGCCGACTGGGGTTCAGCCCGGACTGGGGTTCAGCCCGGACTAATCGTCTTGGTGCCGGCGTGGATGGTGTCTGCTGCAACGCAACGGTTCTCCCAGGACGAACTCTTTGGACAGCTGTGGCTTGATTAATTGGACATCTCCCAGGCGGTGGTATTAATTCTGCCGTGGTGTACTACTGTCTTTATCGAATTGCACTTTCATTGTTGCCAGGAGTTATTACTGCCTTTTTAACTGTGTATTTTAAATTTAGGATTTTTTATTAAACAAATTGTGCAATTTATTGGTGTTTGTGTGAAGTGTCTCCTGCCTCATCTTCTGCAACGGGTCTAAAGTGCCTAAAGGGTAACTTTTAATAAAGTTTTTAACCAAATTCATTTTTTTAAATAGATTATTTTTTTTAAACTAAAAGTTGCCTAAAGTATTTTTTTACCCATACCCGTTCGGCTACAAATATAAAAAAGTTACAAAACAATTCTAAGTTTTCACCAATTGCACGTCACTTATACAGTATTCTGATACCTACTTGACACTGCAGACTACGTGATGGTGTAACGACACTGCAACGTGATGATGTAATGACGCTGTTCGTCTGTCTGCTCACTGCTTTGAGGTTAAAAAAAGAAAAATATGAGCATATTTTGCACAGAAATGACATTGAAAACATTAAAACCTCTACCACCGCATGTGGTACATGTGATGAAACGAGATTATTTACACCGGGTCCCAGTAACATCCAACAACAAAAAAATGTAAGAGAAGAACAGTAGTAACATCTAAGATATGATCTAAGAAAAACATCAGCTAAAAATACACTAAGCACCAATGTACCGTAATAGAAAAACATCAATACAAGCAGCAGCACGAGCATGAGTCCGTATGAGCAGATGGTCACAAATGAACAGCAACAGGAAAACAGATCAGCATGATGTGATATTTTGCAGTGATTATTCTTATCATGTATTATTCATGAGTCTAACAGCCTCAGGGTAGCAGCTGTTCCTCAAGTGGTTCAACATTTGATGCTCAACCTACTTCCTGAGGGGAACAGGGCAAAGATTGTGTATGCGCTGGATGAGTGTGGTCCTTCATGATGCAGGTGGCCCTCTTCTTGCATCTGGAGGTGTAGATGTCTGTGATGGTGGGGAGACTGACTCCAACAGACCTCTGTGCAGCCTTCACCACTCTCTGCAGAGCTTTTTTTCTGCAGCTGTGCAGCCTCCATGCCACACGTTGATGCTGGAGCACAGGATGCTCTCCACTGCACACCTGTAGAAGGAGGTGAGGACTGAGCTTCCCAGACCAGATCTTCTCAGCCGTCTGAGGAAGTAGAGTCTCTGATGACCCGATCATGGGCGATGGTGTTGTCAGTCCTCACCTCCTTCTACATGTGTGCAATGGAGAGCATCCTGTGCTCCAGCATCAACGTGTGGCATGGAGGCTGCACAGCTGCAGAAAGAAAGGCTCTGCAGAGAGTGGTGAAGGCTGCACAGAAGATGTTGGAGTCAGTCTCCCCACCATCACAGACATCTACACCTCCAGATGCAGGGAGAGGGCCACCTGCATCATGAAAGACCCCACTCACCCAGCACACACAGTCTTTGCCCCGCTCCTCTCAGGACGGAGGTTAAGGAGCATGAAATGTAGAACCATTAGACAGAGGAACAGCTTCTACCCTGAGGCTGTTAGACTCATGAATAAATAAATAATAAGAATAAATACTGCAAAATATCACATCATGTTGATGCTGATCTGTTTTCTTGTTGTTGTGTGTTCATTTGTGACCATCTGCTCATACAGACTCAGGTTCGTGCTGCTGTTTATAATGATGTTTTTCTATTACATTAGTGATTAGTGTATTTCTAGTTGATGTTTTTCTTAGTTATATCCTAGATATTATTACTGTTTTTCTCTTACATTTTGTTGTTGGATGTAACTGGGACCATGTGTACATAATCTCGTTTCATCACATGTACCACATGTGGTGCAAATGACAATATTCTGACTGTGATTCTGATAAAAGTTGCAGGACTAGCTGAAAACATGTAAAAATATGAAAAAGTTACAAAACAATTCTCAGTTTTCACCAAATGCACGTCACTTCTATTTTCATCTTACCTGCATCACTGCAGTTTGACCGTGATGACGTAACGACGCTCTTTGGGGAAGGGTAGGGGCTGTCTGCTCACTCCGCTTTGAGGTGAAAAATGAAACATAAGAGCAAATTTAGCACAAAAATCACGGTGAAAACATTAAAACCTCTCTTTATGTTACAATACAGCGTTCACAGCTTGTCACGCTGCAGTGGTCAAGTTAAATGTTAACGCTTCTTCTTCTTTCGGCTTTTCCCTTTTCAGGGGTCGCCACAGCGAGTCATCCTCCTCCACCTCACTCTGTCCTCTGAATCCTCTGTCCTCACTCCAACTACCTTCATGTCCTCGCTAACTGCATCCATATATCTCCTCTTTGTCTTTTTCCTGCAGCTTCATGTCTAACATCCTTCTACTAATATACCCACTGTCCCTCCTCTGGACATGTCCAAACCATTGTCCCTCCTCTGGACATGTCCAAACCACTGTCCCTCCTCTGGACATGTCCAAACCACTGTCTCTCTGACTGTCCACCTGCTGAGTGTCTCTCTGACTGTCCTCCTGCCGAGTGTCTCTCTGACTGTCCACCTGCTGAATGTCTCTCTGACTGTCCACCTGCTGAGTGTCTCTCTGACTGTCCTCCTGCTGAGTATCTCTCTGACTGTTCACCTGCTGAATGTCTCTCTGACTGTCCACCTGCTGAATGTCTCTCTAACTGTCCACCTGCTGAGTGTCTCTCTGACTGTCCACCTACTGAATGTCTCTCTGACTGTCCTCCTGCTGAATGTCTCTCTGACTGTCCACCTGCTGAGTGTCTCTCTGACTGTCCACCTGCTGAATGTCTCTCTGACTGTCCTCCTGCTGAGTGTCTCTCTGACTGTCTACCTGCTGAATGTCTCTCTGACTGTCCACCTGCTGAGTGTCTCTCTGACTGTCCTCCTGCCGAGTGTCTCTCTGACTGTCTACCTGCTGAATGTCTCTCTGACCGTCTACCTGCTGAATGTCTCTCTGACTGTCCACCTGTTGAGTGTCTCTCTGACTGTCTACCTGCTGAGTGTCTCTCTGACTGTCCACCTGCTGAGTGTCTCTCTAACTGTCCACCTGCTGAATGTCTCTCTGACTGTTCACCTGCTGAATGTCTCTCTGACTGTCCTCCTGCTGAGTGTCTCTTTGACTGTCTACCTGCTGAATGTCTCTCTGACTGTCCACCTGCTGAGTGTCTCTCTGACTGTCCTCCTGCTGAGTGTCTCTCTGACTGTCTACCTGCTGAATGTCTCTCTGACTGTCTACCTGCTGAATGTCTCTCTGACTGTCCAGATGGACATAGACATGTAAATATAACATGTTCAACTGAAATTGTGTGTTTGTGTGTGTGACTGTTTTATGGTTTTTAAGGACAGTGTTTTATCAGGACTGTAATGAACTGCCATCTGATTGATTGTCTGATTGTTTATAGCGTATGACTAGCCTGGCCCTCGCCATACCTGCACAGCTCCGCTCAATTCTATTTCCCTTCACTGCTGGGTCTGGGATTTGTCCCATAGACAACGATTCCTCCGGTCGATTTTTGACCGGACCAATCAGAGAACAGAAGGCGGATTGGCAGATTAACAGACCAATCAGAGAACAGAAGGCGGAGTTTTGAACGACGTCGACTGACGTCGTCAGTTAAAATGGCTGCCACCACGAAGGAATTTTCCAGAAAACAAGGTAAAAAACTATTATTTCTTTCCTGAGAAAAACTATATTTCTTAGCTGACGTTTTATCAGAAGTGTTTCTGAGCTTAACAGTTCCTAAATCAATTCACGAAATGGTCAAATCTGCTGGATTTAAATAGTTTCGGTTTCACATTTTCCAAACAGCCTCAGGGTGCGCTACGAAAATAAATGATAAAAAATCGAATTTTATCTCAAATGTTTCATCAAGGCCAACAGTCAGTAAATTAGAGCCATATAATTACACACTGGTAGCAGAAAAAATATCCACCAAGTGGTTTCTGAGCTTTTTATCTGAATAGCCTGGACCTTGCCAGGCTAAGCTAACAAAACTACGCCTTCTGTTCTCTGATTGGTCCGGTCAAAAATAGACCGGAGAAATCGTTTTCAATGGGAGGAATGCCAGACCCTAGTACGAAGCAAAGTGAAGGACAGGGTTTGGTTTTAACCAGGCTAGCGTATGACTGTCCTAACAAACAACTGTCCATAAAAAAACCACAATACACTCCCATACACACACAATTGAACAATAAGGTTGATGAATCCACACGTAGCAAGTATATCTGTTTAGGAACACAAGAACTAAAATGTACCTTGGTACTCGTGTTTAATGGAAGTTGATCGCTCTTCTGGCTACCTGCGATCTCCTGACTCTGGACGTGTTCACGTCATCTGGAACAGATCATTTATACTTATATTTAGAGGAAATTCTACATTTTGATGATAGCTGCTGTCACATGTAAACCAATAAACATTACATGATTGTTTTTGGCCAAAGTATCCATCTCACATAAAGGAAAGATGGATGGACATAGTATTTACAAAACTCCTCTCATGATGGGTGGACTAAGATGAAATTAAAATTAGCTGAATGAAAGAAAACTATAAATTTAAAAACTGTGACTAATAATATTGAAGTCATACATAACAATCCCTGCATTATTTATAAAATTGATATCTATGTCATATACATACACACAAATATACATATATACATGTATATAAGCATATCATATATGCATATTCATATACAGTGTATATACATATATGCATATACATGTATACTGTATATGCATATACATATACTGTACAGATAGACTTATACATGTAAATATAACATGTTCAACTGAAATTGTGTGCGTTTGTGTGTGTGACTGTTTTGTGGTTTTTATGGACATTGTCATATGCTATAAACAGACAAGCAGATTACAGTTCATTACTGTCCTGACAAAACACTGTCCTTAGAAACCACAAAACAGTCACACACACAAACACACACACAATTTCAGTTTATCATGTTTTTAAGAAAGCAAGATGTTTGATGGATAGATGGATGATATTTGATGGATGGATACATGGATGGATGGATGGATGTTTGATGGATGGATGGATGGATGCATGCATGGATGGATAAAAGGTGGACATCAGTCAGTAAAGACTCCATCTGTCTGCGTTCAGCAAGGCTGGATGTTTGATGGATGGATGGATGTATGGATGGATGTTTGATAGATGGATGTATGTATGGATGGATAAAGCGTGGACCTCAGTCAGTAAAGAATCCATCTGTCTGGTTTCAAGAAGGCCGGATGTTTGATAGATGGATGGATAGATAGATGGATGGATGTTTGATAGATGAATGATGGATGGATGTTTGATGGATGGATGGATGGATGTTTGATGGATGGATGGATAAAGTGTGGACCTCAGTCAATAAAGAATCCATATGTCTGGGTTCAGGAAGGCAGGATGTTTGATGATGGATGGATGATGTTTGATGGATGGATGCATGGATGGATGGATGTGTGGATGTTTGATGGATGGATGGATGGATGAATGGATGGATAAAGCATGGACCTCAGTCAGTAAAGAATCCATCTGTCTGGGTTCAGCAAGGCAGGATGTTTGATGGATGGATGGATGTTTGATGGATGGATAGATGTTTGATGGATGGATGGATGGATGTTTGATGGATGTTTGAGATGTTTGATGGTTAGATGGATGGATGGATGTTTGATGCATGGATGTATGGATGGATGGATGTTTGATGGATGGATGGATGGATGGATAAAGTGTGGACCTCAGTCAGTAAATCCATCTGTCTGGGTTCAGGAAGGTAGGATGTTTGATGGATAGATGTATGGATGTTTGATGGATGGATGATGGATGTATGGATGTTTGATAGATGGATGTTTGATGGATGGATGGATGTTTGATAGATGGATGGATAAAGCGTGGACCTCAGTCAGTAAAGAATCCATATGTCTGGGTTAAGGAAGGCAGGATGTTTGATGGATGATGGATGTTTGATGGATAGATGTTTGATAGATGGATGGATGCATGGATGGTTGGATAAAGCGTGGACCTCAGTCAGTAAAGAATCCATCGGTCTGGGTTCAGCAAGGCAGGATGTTTGATGGATGGATGTTTGATGATGGATAGATGGATGTTTGATGGATGGATGGGTGGATGTATGGATAAAGCGTGGACCTCAGTCAGTAAAGAATCCATCTGTCTGGTTCAGGAAGGCAGGATGTTTGATGGATGGATGGATGTATGGATGTTTTATGGATGGATGGATGCATGGATGGATGGATAAAGCGTGGACCTCAGTCAGTAAAGAATCCATATGTCTGTTTTCAAGAAGGCAGGATGTTTGATGGATGGATGGATGATGTTTGATAGATGGATGCATGGATGGATGGATGGATGGATGGATGGATGGATGGATGCATGGATGGATGGATAAAGCGTGGACCTCAGTCAGTAAAGAATCTATCCGTCTGGGTTCAGCAAGGCTGGATGTTTGATGGATGGATGGATGTTTGATAGATGGATGGATGGATGTATGTATGGATGGATAAAGCATGAACCTCAGTCAGTAAAGAATCCATCTGTCTGGGTTCAGGAAGACAGGATGTTTGATAGATGGATGGATAGATGGATGGATGTTTGATGGATGGATGATGGATGGATGTTTGATGGATGGATGTTTGATGGATGATGTGTGGATGTTTGGATGGATGTTTGATGGATGATGTGTGGATGTTTGATGGATGGATGGATAAAGCGTGGACATCAGTCAGTAAAGAATCCATCTGTCTGGGTTCAGTAAGGCAGGATGTTTGATGGATGGATAGATGGATGTTTGATGGATGGATGGATGGATGTTTGATGGATGGATGGATGGATAAAGCGTGGACCTCAGTCAGTAAAGAATCCATCTGTCTAGGTTCAGGAAGCCAGGATGTTTGATGGATGGATGATGGATGGATGTTTGATGGATGGATGGATGGATGTTTGATGGATGGATGGATGGATGGATGTTTGATAGATGGATGTATGTATGGATGGATAAAGCGTGGACCTCAGTCAGTAAAGAATCCATCTGTCTGGTTTCAAGAAGGCTGGATGTTTGATAGATGGATGGATATGTAGTAATATAGGAAGGGGTCAGTTTAATGACTTACCTATATTTTAGATGTATAAATTGGCAGGGTTTAGACTGACACAAAAATACATCATTAATTAAACGGGTTCTCTCTTTTTCAGCTTAATACCAATAATTCTATACCTTGACCAGATGTAATTCACAGAAAACGTTAAACTTATGTTGGAACAGCAGGACTGGTCCATTTATTTAACATAATCAATAAATTACATCACACATTATGTACATGATTGGTTGATTATTTTTCCTATAATTAACTTCAGCATAGATGAAACATAGGAACAACAGAACAGCAAAAGTATGATATTTTACTCATTTCTGCAGGTACATTAACTTAGTTTCTGGCTTAGGAAGATAAAGGTTTAGGAGGAAGGAAATGGAGGAAAGAAAAGTTAAGAGTCAGGGAGTTATCTTGATGTGTTTAACCAGAAACATGGCAGTTCTCCGGCCGAACTCGGCTACACGTTGGTACCCTTGGCAAAGCATTTGACGACTTTTACCTCGTGAAGATGGTCAGTCTCCCTCGGTCCAGTTTGGTCAGTTCGTTTACCATTCTCAGCGTCTCCAGACGTGCGCCTTGACTCGAACCAAAAGTAACGGCAGCTCCTGGTGTTGTTTCAAGATAAGACGTTCCTTAAAGGAATGTCAATAAAAGAGCTTTTTCAGCTGTTGAAGATGACTTAACAGGCATGTTATAAGTCTTTAACTGAATGACGTGGTCATTAGCGTGTTGACCAGACGATCATCAATTCTTTGGGGAACCTCATCATGGGTTGAGGACCTCAGCAAACTCCGTCAGTTCCAGCAACAGCTTAGAACTTTAAGGAAGGATCTGTGATCAGTGACTTGTTGTTCTTCTCTGATTGGTCCAAACAAACCAGTGGATGAAGGTCACTCGGATAGGAGAAGATCAGTTTTTAGAACAGAGAAGAAGTTGTTTAGAATGAAGACAGAGAAACAGATTAGACTGGAGCCAGCTTCATAAAACAACTGATTAAAACTGTGTTCTAACTTCTAACAAAACTGATCGAGTTCAGTCTGACATATTAATTCACTTTCACCGTTTGATTCATCATATGAAGAAGTGATCATTATTTTGAAATACCATTGGATTTCCAACTTGAATTAAACAGTTTGAATTAAACAGTCTTTGACTTAACAAACATTGAATTCAATAATGCTTATACAAGTAACACAAGGTTATTCATTAACACAAAAATAGAGGAATAAGAGAGTCTCTTATGACTTATTGTGTTTTGATTCAAAATAATGTAATAAAATAGTGTTAATGTCCTTTTTCTGAGAGTATCAGTGAAAAGGTGTCATTGGGACAGTTCAAGTATCAGAACGGGCATGGTCATGTCCACTACACATACAAGCTGCCCTTTCAAGTAAGCATTTCCGCTTCTACCCTTAACAAATATATCCACCCCTTAAAGTCAAGTCAAAGTCAACTTTATTGTCAGAACTGCAATATGTACAGGACATACACAGGATTGAAATTGTGTTTCTCTCAGTCCCTCGGTGCAACAGTAACCATTCAAGCACTAAAACACTAAAACATTTAATAAACATAGGCATAAAATAGTAAAAGTGTAACACTGTCCTGAGTTTTTGCATAGTAGTATAAAAGTATGAAAATTTACACCAACACTGAAACACTAAACATTTAATGAACATAAGCATAAAAGTCATAAGCATTAAAGACTGGTGGGGATGAGTGCCGACTGAGCTAACCAGGTAGTCATACGCAGGCAGGAGCCCAATAAGTAGCCGCCATGAACAAATGGAGGTGCCAGGAGGTTTCACATGTAGAGTCAGACACTGAATTCAGCGGAGAAGAGTCAGCTCGGAACTGTCAGTTGCTTTAACCTTTATTTATAAAGTTGCTTTAACCTTTATTTATACAGGTACAGTAGTCTCATTGAGTAACAATACCGGTGACTCATTTTCAGGAGAGACTTGTTTGGTAGCAAATGGTGGAGGTTAAAAGCCTTGCTCAAGGGCCCAGAGTGGGGTAAATGAAGGTGAAGGCAAGTGTGGGTGCTTCACCATTTCCACCCACATTTTGATGTTGTCGGTCCGAGGAGTCGAACTTGCGACCTTCCAGTCACAGGCTCACCTTCTCTAGCCTCTGCGCCACCACTCCCCACAAGTCAAGTGG
>JBBPBX010016723.1:0-36783 GCA_038048925.1 Garcialebias charrua | reverse complement strand
GAAGTGGAGTGTTTACAAATGTGAGTGAAGTACACCAAATTGTAGGAAATCACATCTACTTTATTCAAAATTTTCTGGGGGAGGACCCCCCCCCCTCCACCGGGTCCACCTGCTTTTTATGTTCCGGCATTGATTAGTTTACAAATTAATCCCTGAGCTTTACTCAAAGTTTTTAGGTTACTGTTCATCATTTATAATGACAATTGCCTTAATGTAGCAGTTTTACATATTGTTTTTATTGTTTTTATATACGTAGATAAGTGTGTTTTTATTGAAAAAATAACTTCTAAAAAGTCATAAATTTTTATATTCATTTTATAATTAACTTACAAACATTTGAAGCCATGCATCCATGCCTTGATGTCATCAAGACATTTTAACGTAGGGTGAATTGTGCATGAACAATAGGATTTTAAGGGCAGATGAATCTGACAATCATTAGTGAAACAAAGGACTATGTTTCCAGACCCCAAAGGGAACAGATACAGTGAAAACAGAAGGGGTCCAAGAATCCAGCCCTGTGGGACCCCATAGGAAAGAGGCTCTGCCACATATAAACTAGTACCAACATTAATACAACAACTCCTGTCACTCATACAAGTATAAGAACTGAACCATTCCAGTGCTGCATCAGTAAACCCAGAGTTCTAACCACGAAATAAGGACAGTGCTTAACAGTATCCTTAAATGAGCTGAAATGAGCTTCGTTTCATCTGTGAACTGTCTTTTAAGTTGTAAAATACCATTGTTTATAGTTATTTTCATTTTGTGGAATTTTTGTGTCTCTAATTAACGTTGGATGAAAAATTTTATTTTATGTTTTCCACCCTGATTTCACTCTGTTGCCACCCAATTAAAATTCCCTAAACACGCCCTTGTGATTCTATACGAGTGCTGTCGTGGTCCCAGCTGGAGTTTGCTGATAAAATCCACAAAGAAGCTAAAGGGTGTCCGAAGTTTTAAATCTCATATGAGAGAGAGGAAAGTTTCAAAGATGATGCTCAAGGGCTCCGTGTTTTTTCCACCTTCTCCTGCAGCTGCACTGAACGCACTGTTTCCACTCACGTATGAAAACCCTGCTTCCCACCGGCTCAGTTCTCCGTGTTGTGATGTTTGTTGTTTCTGGTGGCTCTAACTGCTGCCAGACATTTGGTCTGATCTTGTGACCCACCCGTTTGTTTGCTGCTGCAGATCAAAGCGTGGGAAGAGGCAGAGATGGACAAGCCGATGGAAATTGATGAGATACGAGTTGACCCTTCACCTTTCCAGCTGGTGGAGAGAACATCGTTACACAAGGTGGGCGTGGGGAGGCGTCGTCTCTTGTGGAACAGCTGTTTCTTTGAAATCATTAATTTAATCTAAAGCAGGATGTTGAATCATATCGCCCTGTGACTGTGCATTTTATCAGGAACAGACAGTTTCCTTCAATGGAGACGAACCATCACCTGATCTTTTTATTTCATGCAACAAAACCTTTTATTTACGAGGTTTAATCAGAGCTGCTGGAAGAGGAGGAGAGATGAGAGCTCATTTTTTAATTCATAGTTCTCTGGAATGTGACTAAATTAAATAAATAAATACTTAAAGCTGGGGTATGTAAGATTGTAATGTAGTCTGTAACTTTTCAAACAATATATTTTTAACATATTTCTTCACTCTGTCACTATCTACTGACAAACTGATGTTAGACAAAGTAATCTCTGAAAAAAACTATAGTCCCCTTGCTTCTCTATCAGCATTTATAAAAACACTAAAAACACAGAGTGACCAGGACAATGACAGCCAATAAAAACAGAGTTTGTAACCAGCCAATTAAAAACAGAGCTTGAATTTGAATCTCAGCAGAGCCTCCCCCTCAGAGCCATATATGGCTCTGAGGGGGAGGGATCAGAATGCTTTGCCTGTTGAACATTTTTCTAAGTTCTGCACTCTACAGAAAGTTACACATAGCACCTTTAATAATTAAATGTTTCTTCAAAGTTCATGCTCAATAATCCAGATAAAAAATCCAACAAAGTTCAGTCAGGTTGTCTGGACAGTTTCTTTTCTTTTTTTTCTGAAACGTTTCATCCTTCATCCAAAGGACTTCTTCAGTCCGAGGAGCAACAACAAACTCGGTCACACAAGCAGCACATTCACATAGTGGAGTGGACCAACCAGTTTGATGGTGATAAGATGGTTTCTGGGACCCGCCCTCTCCCCTGTTGACTCTTCTGAGGAAGCCATAGTCAAAGTGGTTCAAAACATCAAAGTTCATGCTCAATAATCCAGGTAAAAAAAATACAATATGATTTTGTTCTTCATCCAAAGGACTTCATCAGTCCGGGGAGCAACAACAAACTCAGTCACACAAGCAGCACACTCACATAGTGGGCTAGCCAATGACATGACTTAACTTTGTTGGATTATTTTTTTTAACCTGGATTATTGAGCATGAACTTTGATGTTTTGAACCATGTTGGCCATGGCTGCCTCAGAGGAGTCGACGGGAGAAGAAGGCGGGCTCCATAACCAACTTATTACCAGCAAACCGGTTGGCCCACTATGCTGCTTGTGGGACAGAGTTTGTTGTCGCTCCTTGGACTGATGAAGTTTTTTGGATGAAGGACAAAATGTTTCAACAAAAACAAATAAACTGTCCAGATGACCTTTGTTGGACTTAAATGATCATTTAATTATTCAACACATCATTAAATCAAAGCACTGGAGAACCATTGGACTACTTCCAAGTTTGTTATCACTCGGATTGATGTCTTGTTTGGAAAGTGCAGAAATAACGCCATTAACTTCAAAAACCTGTTCCAGTTTATTTACCACAACTTATGTGGGAGAAGCTCCAGCTTCTTTATTCTTAGCTTGGTTTAAAATATCTAACCTGTTCACGAGAGAGCAAATCAAGGTTCTGCATGGAGGGAGCTGCCATGTTTGAACAGACTTCAGTCCAAAGCAATGGATTTCACATGATCAGCATTAGTCCCACCCACTGAGTTTATGAGTGAGGTTGACAGTTTACATGATTTCATGACACTGCTGCACAAGAGCCATGAAATAAATAAATACAGTGAAATAATTCAATGTATTTTTATTTTTTTTTTGAAAATGACATTGCACTAAATGTAATTGTATATTTAATGATTTAATCATGTATTAATTAATTAAAAATGTCAACCTTTATTTAAATTTAATTAAATGATTCGTTTAATTATTTTCTATTTAATTTTCTTTATTTCATGATGTATTTACCTATTGAATTTCTACCCACCTTACTCTAAATGATGTAAGATGCAAAATGAAGAACCATTTAAAGCAGAAAATATTTTTTGGGGGTGCAGAAGATATATATTTTGATCCATGTGTCCATTTTTTAAAGTTTAGTTGGTGGTTAAACAAATGTAAAAAAAAAAAAAAAATACATTCCTACATTTTGGAGCTGTCAATAATTTTTGTTGTTGTGGACATGCTTGTTAAAAAATGTGATTCTTGCGCTCTTCTTTTTAATGTTTATCAAATATGTAAGTTTAGGCTTTTGATTGGGTTTCAACACCACTTTTGGTTCTTTGTCTTTATATGATCATGTTTTCTGTATATAAACGTGTCTTCAATGCATTTTAATTAGATAATTAAAAAACGTTGTGCTACATTATGATTTTTAGTTTAAAAAAAATCATATTTGTTGTTTTTTATGTATTATACAGTTGCTATAATTGGATTTGCTTTGACATTGTTGTTGTGCAGAATCAGATTTTGATCCAGGGTTTGCAGATCCTTGCAGGATGCAGAAGCAACTAAACACCTTGTACCTTTTATTATGCCTTTTTGTGATTTCATTTTCATGGTAATTCGAGGAATATTGTGCGCATTCATGTGCAAAAGAGGCCTTGTGATTGAGATGCACTGATGCATACAAAAAGCTCATCCACAGTGTGACCTCAGCTGGGTTAAGAAAACTAGTGTGTGGATTCAGAATACAGTCAAGGACTCTTCCTTTTTGCAAGTGGGGTTTTATCTCTTTGTGTCTGGACAGAGCGAACAGATGAGCACAGAACTTGTAAATTATCTTAGGCAGACACAAAAGTGTCCTTGTGTATGAGAAATATAGTTGTTGTCTGCTGAATTAATTTGTCTTTTTTTTTCTTTCTCCATAGACCCACACGTTGTTTTCACTACTTGGACTAAGTCATGCTTATGTGACCAGTATCGGCAAACTGGTGGGCGTGGTGGCATTGAAGGAGGTAAGAAACTTAACTTACCATATTTTTCACCCTATAAGTCACATTTTTTTTTTTTTTGTATAATTTACATGCCCTGCGACTTATTCGCCAAAGCGACCTATTTATGGATTTTTTTTCCATATTTATAAACCAATTTTTGGCTGAGATATGACTGTTTTCATTCATTTTGACTGAAAATATTGAACACTACCATTGTCAGCCACTAGATGGCAGTCAAGTAGAATGGTATGCCGTTATATCACGTAATAGGTAAAATTAGCTATTAATGACACAATTGGCTTGCCATAAATTGCCACCTTCGTCCAGCTTGCCTGGAGCAACCGTCAACTCAGCTTCATTTCGCTGCACTGCAGCGCCCCATAGAAATGCAGCTAATTTGACCATTGAAATGCATTTATTATGTAAAAGTTAAACTGAGACACACCTTTGCTATAAAGTTGAGCAAACAAATAATTGTTTTAGGTGGTTTTTATCAAATTTCGAAGAAATTCACAGCAAGTCCTTCCTCTGCGCATTCACGTTTCTGCGTATCGGCTTTTGAACTGCAGTTGATTTGACCGTCAAAGTGCATTTATTTAGGAAAAGTTCAAATGAGACACATATTTGCTATACATGTAATTTGAACAAACAAATAATTGTTTTTAAGTGTTAATCTTGTTCAGTTCTTGTTAAAGTCCTCCCGTTTATGCTCCCACGGCGACCATTTGGCAACCAATCAATTTTTGGCACAACACCAGCCCACATTTCTGGGTTGTCGGTGGTGACGCATAATAGATCAAAGTCAAAGTCAACTTTATTGTCAGAACTGCAATATGTACAGGACATACACAGGACCGAAATTGCGTTTCTCTCAGTCCCTCGGTGCAACAGTAACCATCTAAACACTAAACACTAAAACATTTAATAAACATAAGCATAAAATAGTAAAAGTGTAACACTGTCCTGAGTTTTTTCATAATAGTATAAAAGTATGAAAATTTACACCAACACTGAAACACCAAACACCCAATGAACATAAGCATAAAATGAAATAATAAAAGTGTAATACTGTCCTGAGTTTTTGCATAGTAGTATAAAAAGTATATCTATAAAATAAACTGAAGGTTCTAGCATTGACAGATGCGACATATTTATGGATTTTTCCACTTTATTAAACATATTTGGGCTGAAGTGACTTATAGGGCAGTGCGACGTGTACAGCGGACAATTTGGTAGTCTTAATTCGTTATTTTGCTACAGTAGCTTAGAGAGCTAAAGCTAGTGTCTCGCTAAGCTCCAACTGTTGGGGCCAATAATTGTGGACAAATTAACAAAATTTCATTTGCGGTTAGGGACAGAGGTCATAACACCTACCGGTACTTTGATGTCTACTGTTTAATGCACTTTGATTCTGGGGCCTGTCTAATGTTGGGTGAAAGGCCATTTAGGCAGTTAAAGGTCAGCAGGAGGATTTTAAAATCTATTCTGTTGTGTACAGGGAGCCAGTGAATGAAAGACAAAACTGGTAAAATATGCCCAAACTTATGAGTTCCTGTTAAGAGTCGAGCTGCAGCATTCTGGACGAGCTGGAGATGTTTATGTAGAGGATTTTTTGAAAAAGCCCAGCCCACGTTTGTGTGCACAAATTGTAAAACTGTGTTCAGGTTGTGCACATTAGACTCATCTTGGCCCAATTTGGTCCCACCTTGACAATCGTGCACCAGTACATAAGTACAGCTCTAGCTCGCTATAGTTAGGAAACTAAGTTGAGAGGGAGACGTTTTAAATAATATATTTTACAAATGAGTCTCCAGCAGTCTCAGCCCAGTCAGGTGCTGGCGTTATCATCTGCGACGCCTGTCAGTCACTTTTCTGCTCCTCTTCCTCATCCTTTCAGTTTCCCACTTGAGCCTGATGGGGTTTCTATTGTTTGTATTTTTGTTGGCATCGTCTTTGGTGTCCATGGCAGGATTCATTCTACTTTGTACTTTATTTCATGAACATCGATCCATTGGTTTATCATTTCCATGTGTTGCAGAGTTTTGTTTTTGATTGTTCTCCTAACTTCTGTCTCCTCTTGTGTAGAACATCTTATTCTGACTATTTTTCCTTCTGTTTCCAAACCTTTTTTGTTTGTTTGTTTGTTGTTTTCCACGTTAAAAAGCTCCAGAAGGCCATCGAGGGCTCCACACGCTCCGGTGTCAGACTCCGCCCACCTCTGGCGAGTTTTCGTGACATCAGCAAACATAAGTCTGTCCCTAAACCTCTACCTCCCTCTCCCACCGGTCCTTCCTCTCCATCTGCAACCTCCCCTCAAAGTCTCCCAGAAGCTCCTCCTCCCTCCTCAGCCTCTGACACTGATGGTCATCGTGAGCATGAAACGGAGGTGTGGGTTGAGGAGGTGATGGAGGAGGTGGAGGAGAGCAGCAGCGCTTCAGGCAGCAGCAGTAGCACCACAGTGAGAAGAAGCTGTAGCTACAACAGCGACCTCACCCTCCCTTCATCCTCCACTCTCCCTCCTCCGCCAGATCCTCCTCGTACCACTCCTCCACCTTCTCCTCCTTCCTCTTCCATCCCTCTGTCCATCCTGAGACCCTCGCAGAGACTCGGCGAAGCAGAGGAAGACAGCGACGATGAGCCGATGGTTTAACGTAAACAAAATGACATTTTTTACAACGAAAACTTTTTTAAAGGGAGATTTTTGTTTCTGTTTTTAACTTGTGGCTTTAATCTTTAAACATCAGTGTTTCTTACATCTGTCAGAAGGTCTTCATCTTCGTTCTGTTTCTCACCTTCTTATAGTTGTTTCATTTTCCATATTCTTGCTAATACCGCTCTTCTCATACAGTCGGAAGGGTCTGATTACAGGTAGTCCTCGACTTGCGAACGAGTTCCGTTCCTATGGCCGTTCGCATGTTGGAAATCGCCGTAAGTCGGAAAATACGTCCAAACGGCACCTCATACAGTACAGTACTTTATTTTACCAAGCACTTAGCCTATCCTAACACATTACCCTACATAATTATCAATAACCACATACATTTAGGAGCCATTTTTAAGGGAAAAAAATAGTTAATTACCTACTGGTATGCTGGTCTCCGTCTGTTAGCATGTTAGCTCTTTGCACCTCAGAGTTCTGCAGCTTCCAGCTGCTTCACTCAGTCCACAGCGTTTACAGCAATGTCTGTTAGCATGTTAGCTCATTGCACCTCAGAGTTCTGCAGCTTCCAGCTGCTTCACACAGTCCACAGCTCCTAACCTCCTCTGCACTGTTTGCTCCGGTCTGCCCCAAACCTTGCGGTCTGTAGTAAATTTCCACTGAAGCTACTCCCTCTCCCTTCACCGAGTGCTCTCCCCCTTCCCCTCCTGTAAATTTAAAGGTGCATAGGCGCATAAACGGCGTAACTAGAAGCAATGCTTTTCAATGGGACGCATTCGTAAAGTCGAATCGCCGTTAAGTCGAGACCGCCGTAAGTCGAGGACTACCTGTATTGTGAGACCACCAAACGGTCTCTGCTACGAAAGAGTCGACTGTTTTAGTGTCCAAAACGGGATCAGATAAATGTTGTTTTCTTTCTACTTCCATCTTTGTATTAGAAGCTTTTTAAGGCTTGCTGATTAACTAAGCTTATTGTGAAGACCACCCCCCCCCCCCCAAAAAAAAAGTATAAAACATGCTGATGTTAATTTCTTTAACGCTCTTAACACATTTCTATTTTTGGCCATGGTGCTGGCCAACAGCAAATAAAATGCATTTTTGCAGCTTTGTTAGAAAATAGATTAAGCTTTTTTCTTAGTTTACACATGTCTCAGGAGAAATGTGATAGTCGGCCTGCTTTCGAGGCCAAACGGGGGAGTCAGATTCAGATAAGCCACAATTGTTGTTTTCTTGTCAGCCTTGAGTCCTGCTGGTACTTTCGATCCAAAATGGCTAGATTTATGGGCATTCCACTGATCCGTGCTATGAGCCTCCTTCAAGGTGGTTCCCAACATGCGAGTCCTAGAAGCTGCAGGTGGCCTGCAATTTTCACAAATCGCTTCCATCTCACGGGTTAGCTCATAAATCAGCTGATTATGAGTACTCGTAGCAGGAACCAAACCTTCACAGAGAGCAGTTTTTTTCATGGCCGAAACTGCTGCCGATGTCTTCTTCAAAAGATTTTGTTGAATGCATTGAAAGTCCAGCTCACCAGATCCATAATAGTATTTCTCATTCAGAATATGTGTAACAGGAGCTCCGAGACTCGGACAGAGAGCAAAAAAGCAGGAGGCAGAGGAGAACAGTGGAGGGAGAGAAAATATGTTTGCCTTGTGCGAGAGTGAGTGCAGGAAATAAATAAATACATAGATGTAATGATATCACTACTTTTGATCTTAGCTGATATTGTTATTGATTTTAATTGTTTTATTATTTGTTTTATTGACATTTAATTCTGTTGCTCCTTGTAGCACTTTGAGATTTTCATTAATGAAAAGTGCGTTATAAATTGAATTCATTATTATTATTATTATTATTATTATCATATTGTTTTGAATTGAGTTCCAGTTCGGGTGCTTGCTGATACCACGCACTGATACAAGTACAAAAAAAACTGATTATACTTCTTACAATCAGTAGAACCACTTATAGCAAATTTAGTTCATTACAACAGGGGATTTGTTCATTGAAAATGTATAATATGAACATCTGTTTCCTTTAAAACATGGGTTAACAAAAGCATCCAACATAAAAGCATGGCATCCATCATGTTGAACAGTCATCATCACGGTGGTTTTCAACACAGCAAATGCATTATTTCTAATAAATAGCATTGCCAAAGCTGAAATATGAACACTATTAACAAAACAAGACGGCAACGTACCAAATTTCTGCCACTCTCCTCTTTTTTTTTTAAAGACACACAGCTTACATCAGTGCGAATGGAGAGATGGCAAAACTGTCCCTGACTTGAAGCATTAAGCTTGCATTAGCTTAGTGCATTTCTCAGAGACTGTTTGCAGCAGCTACGTATTAAGCAATCACACATCAGTGATTCTTGCTGTAAGACTGATAAATACACTTTCTTCAGCCATATCCACTCTTCCTATTTTGTCCCCTCTCCTCATAATGGTGTAGAATGATGGCCGACCTGGCTGTGTCGAGTCAGTGCCTCCTGTTCTTTTCACTAATGCCACTTTTCACCATGATGATGATGATGATGATGATGATGATGGAGGGTCTTCATCCTCTTGCCAAGGACTGGTGAGATTGCTGGAAAGCTCCACAAACTCCCTGTCTGACTATTAAAGTTGTTCACATTGAAATTCCTCCACACGACTCTTTTACAAACTACGCACATGCCATCAGACCGATCAGCTCTATTTTTCATCAACATTTTGCAGCAAAACAAATAAACAAACACAGCCATTGGTTCTGCTTTACTTAACAATTTATGCCTGACAAGATGTATTTTAATCAAATGAGGAACTATTGATTTAGTTTTCTAACGGTCTTATTTGAGCTGCAGTGATAAAGCTGCTCAGTCGAAGACTGGCCAAAGCTCCACAACAACAACCTCTAAACTGTGCACTGACCTTGTTTCTGCAGCCTCAGAGCTCATCTCATCACCGTTAGGCTGATAAATGAAGCAGCTAAAGATGGATGACAACAGCAAAAACCCCTCCGCACTGCTCCTGTTTTTCTTAAATGAAGATGCGTCACGGGATAATTATGAAACTTGATGTTCTTGTTGCGCAAATGAAACACCTGCTGCAGCGGTCGTTAACAATGGTTCATGTTTATGACGGCGACTGAGAGCTGACCGTTCGTTGCGTAACATCGACCTACAGTAAATATGAAAAATGACGGCGCAGGTTGATGGATGCAAATCTGCAAGTTATGATCAAATTTACAGTATTTACTGGCCTATAAGTTGCAGTTTTTTGCAAAATTTGCATGCCCTGCGACTTATACACCGAAGCGACGTATTTATTTATTTTTCACATTTATAAATCAGTTTTTGGCTGAGACCGTTTTCATTCATTCTGACATTGGAAATATTGAACACAACTATTTTCAGTCGCTAGATGGCACTCGAGTAGTATGGCATGTCGTTGTGTAATGTCATAATAGGTAAAAGTGACTATTAATGACACAATTGGCTTGCCATAGACGGCTGCCTCCTTCCAGCTCTGGGATCATTCCTGGAGCAACCGTCAAATCAGCTTCATTTCACTGCGCCGTCCCGGCGAAATGCAGCTAATTCGACCAATAAAGTGCATTTATCAAGTAAAACTTCAACTGAGACACACCTTTACTATAAAGTCGAGCAAACAAATAATTGTTTTTAATTGTTAATCTAGTTAAATTATTGTTAAAGTCCACCCATGCACGCTCCCGCTGCCGCCATTTGGCAGCCAATCAAATTCTGGCACAACGGCCCACATTTCCGGGTTGTCAGCGGTGATACATAATAGATATAACATATATGGCAAAGCAACATATTTGTTTGTTTTTTCCACTTCATTAGACATAATTGGACTGATGTGACTTATATAGCGGCGCGACGTGTACAGCAGAAAATACGGTAAAGTTTAACATAAACTACCTGTATTTCTAGGCCTCACTGAAATTCATTCAAGTACAACTTTGAGATAATCCCAGGAAAGTTATTGGTTTTTAATCCAAATCAGGTTTATTTAGAATTATCAGCTACTGAATCAGTTGTTTCTAAACCAAAACTATAAAACTCCAACACATAAAACAACAATCAAACCACTTTCTCTCCTCTGACAGAAATTGGATTGAAAAGCTGGACATTGAGTTTACTCACAAAGGTTGTAAGATAATGTGATGTAAATGTTTAATCTGCAGAGCCACTTTGGATTAGTCCCTCGTTTATCACGGGGTTTAGGAGACCACGCCCCTCGTGATGAGTGAAAAACCGTGAAGTAGGGATACAGTAGTTCAAGGTCAAGTGTTACTCCCAATCTCCCTCCTTCTGTGTCAATAAACAATTTAAATTTAAATACTTTGTAAACATTGTTTATTTAAAATGTTACAGTATTTAAATTGTGGAGGAGAGAAACGTAGAAGGACAGCAAAGGGTTAACGCTTCACGCAGCTCTGCAGCACAGAGCAGAAATGTACTTCTTGATCAATTACACTGTAACAACCAAACATAGAAGTTCTAAAATGGTTAAAAATAACTTTTAACACTTTTATATTTCATGGTTATGACGATTTTATGATGTGACATACAGGTAGTCCTCGACTTACGACGGAGATCCGTTCCTACGCGTCGTCGTAAACCGAATTTCGACGTAAGTCGGAACGTACGTACATACTGAACCATATACGTACAGTACTGTATTTTACCAAGCATTTAGCCTACTCTAACACATACCCTACATATTTATCAAAAAACGCATACATTTGGGAGCCATAATGAAAGGAAAAAATAGTTAATTTCCTACTGGTATGCTGGTGAAGCCGTTTCTTCCGTCCCTCCTCCATATTCTCCATTCGTTTACAACGTAAAACCGCCGTCCAGCTCGGTCCATCCTCTGTTTTCTCTATTCGTTTACGACGTAAAACCGTGTTCACAGTACAGTTTTGTTTGGTTTTTTTGAATGTCCAGAGGACCAGACTTAGCTTTTTTAGAGAGTACAGGACAGAATTCCTCTGCAGCTACGTTTACTACGTAAAACCGGAAACCGCGTAACTCGGCTTTTCAAAAAAGAATTTAAATGGGAAATGCGTCGTAACCGCGAATCGTCGTAACTCGAGACAGTCGTAAGTCGAGGACTACCTGTACTTTGAATTTTAAGTTTGCAGACAAAAATCGATTGGTGCAGCTGGACAGCAAAGAGTTAACCCTGCACAGCAGAGGAGACATGTGGGCGTGGCAGAGAGCCGCAGGTGGCAGAGAGAGGTGATCATGACAGGCTGCAGAGGGAGCTTCTCCCTACACCTGTGGGCTGCACACAGGTGCAGCAGGTGCTGAATCATTAAAAATAATTTATTTAAAATAAACTATGCATGCTGCTCACGTGGCTCATCCATCAATCAGCCAGTTCACTCTGACTTTGAAAAATCGCAAAAGAGCGAGTCTGCAAAAGTAGAACTGGGAAGTAGCGAGGATGTAGTTGCATTTATAAAATGTTTGTTTTTATGATGCATTTTCATTTTTTTACTGTTTGCTTCATTTTTATCTGCTCATCTTTGATTCTCAGGTGCTGCCTTAAGTCTTTAAACTTACATACATCACTAAAAGCTCTTTGTTCATATGGTTTCTGTTTGTTAACCTTCACAGGACTTTCATTTTGTTGTGCGTATACATTTGTGTATTTATTTGTACTTCAGTAGCATCTTGAACGTTTCTAAAACTGTGAATGATGAAAGGTGTAGCCGAATAAAGTTTTACGTGAAGTGGAAAGTGGAATAGAATTGATCTTGTGTGTTTGGATGTGAAATTTATTCAACCAGTCGAGGATTGTTTCATGGTAAAAAATAGAGCATCCATCCATCGTCAATTATCTTAAACTGCTTTTTCCTTTTTGGGTCGTTGGTGTCACTGGTGCCCATGTACAGCAATCATTGTGCGAGAGACGGGATACACCCTGGACAGGTCTCCAGTCCATCACTTCCTTGGGTGGCCTGTGCTGGGAGCCCCTGGCCCAACCCACCCTCACCCAGTCCACATGCACTTTATTGTGTCATCTGTATGTTGCTTTTTATTTGTGCTGAGGTTTTTTGTAACCTCACGCTGTGTCCTGTTAGGGATACAGTATGAGTTAGGATTTTTTTTATCCCTTCTTTCCCTTGCGTTGTCTTTTTCTTACCTAATGAAAAAAGGCAGCACCTCTCATGAGGCTGCAGCCTCAGCCACCCCCGTCCTCCCATGTCTATGTTGTTTGGCTGTACTGAAATGTAATTCTGTTGTGCTCCGGTGCAGTGACAATAAAGGCCGATTCTGATTCCAAACATGCAAACTCCACCCAGGAAGACCATTGGCTGGGATTTGAACTTGGGCGACCTGCTCGGTGAGAGCTGACAGCTCTACCAACTGTGCCGCCAAAAAGTAATAATAATAATAATAATAATAATAATAATAATAATAATAACATTTTATTTGTAGGCGCCTTTCTTGGCACTCAAGGTCACCTTACATTGTCAATCATAAAAAATAAAATAAAAATAAACCAGACACATTAAAAACATAGAAAAAACAAGTAAAATGAATTTTAAAAAATAAAATAAAAAATAAGACAATGCAATTGTTATCATGCATAGGCTACTTTAAACAGGTGAGTTTTGAGTTTGACTTTGAAATGTGGCAATGAGTCTGTGTTGCGAATATCAGGTGGGAGTGAGTTCCAGAGCTGGGGAGCAGAGCAGCTGAATGCTCTGCTCCCCATAGTAACAAGACGGGCAATGGGAACAATGAGCTGGATGGAAGAAGAGGATCTGAAGGTACGAGCAGGTGTAGCAATGTGAATAATGTCTGAAAGGTATGGAGGAGAGATGTTGTGGACAGCTTTGAATGTAAGGAGGAGTATTTTGTAATTGATGCGATATGGGATGGGAAGCCAATGAAGCTGTTATAAAACTGGTGTGATGTGATGGATTGAGGGGTCCGTGTAATGATACGGGCAGCTGAATTTTGGACCAGTTGTAATTTACGAAGGGTTTTCTGAGGTAGGCCAAAAAGAAGAGAATTACAATAATATAATAATATTATAATAATAATTTTCATACTCTTATACCACTATGCAAAAAACTCAGGACAGTGTTAGTTTTACTATTTTACTATTTTATGCTTATGTCTATTATTATATGTTTCAGTGTTTCAATGTTTAGATGTTTACTGTTGCACCGAGGGACTGAGAGAAACGCAATTTCGGTCCTGTGTATGTCCTGTACAGTACATATTGCAGATCTGACAATAAAGTTGACTTTGACTTTGACTTTGATAATCTAAACGAGAGGTGACCAGACTGTGGACCTGAACAGCAGTGGAGTGAGGAGTGAGGGAATGACGGAGACGATTAATGTTTCGAAGATGAAAGTAGGCTGACCGAGTGACATTATTGACATGGGAGGAGAAGGAGAGGGTGCTATCAAGGATGACACCCAGACTCTTAACCTGATGGGAGGGAAAGATGGAAGAGTTATCAACTGGAATGGAGAAGCTATGAAGTTCGTTTAGTATTGATTTAGTTCCAATTAAAAGAAGTTCTGTTTTATTGCAATTTAGTTTAAGAAAATTTAAAGTGAACCAGTGTTTTATTTTATTTAAAAGTAGATCAGAATGGAAAAATATATGGACAATTTCAGCAAAAAAAATAAGCCAAATTATTGAACTTTGCCTTAAAATTGTAATCAGACATGGTCAATATTTTATAAAGCATATTCAACATTTGCAAAAATATTTATTTAAACAACTCCCAAATGACGACGACAACAATAATAGAATGTTGAGTTTAAAAGAATGCAAACACATTCTTGCCAAATCTTCTTGCAGATGCATCGTCACATGAAGGAGACAAAACAAAAAGTTCTAAATAAAAAAATAGATTCAGAAGATTAAAACATAAACTTCTGATTGTTTGCATTCCAAGGCAAAACGGGCAGCTGTGGCTGAGTGGTTAGAGCAGGTGTGCTCCAATGCAAGAGTTGGGGGTTCGGTTCCACCAGCAGTCACATGCCGAAGGGTTCCTGGGCAAGACACTGAACCTCCCATTGCCTCCAATGTGTGCCCCATCAGTTTATGAATGTGATAAAGCACTGATTATTCTTTGTACAGGAGGCAAGACGGCTCAGTGGTTAGCACTGTTTCCTCACAGCAAGAAGGTCCTGGGTACAATCCCTGGATGGACATGGGGTCTTTCTGTGTGAAGTTTACATGTCCTTCTCGTGTGGGTACTCTGGTTTCCAGACCAAAAACATGCATGTTAGGCCCAGGCCTCCCTTGCAAAAGAGATCTGTGATCTCAATGGGATTTGCCTGGTTAAATAAGGGTTAATAAATATAGTAGAGTGCTGAATGAATGGGTAAATGAGGGCACAGATTGTAGTGTAAAGTCCTTTGACTATCTTGGTAAGATGGAAAGGAGCGCAGTCTATTTACCAGTTATTTAATAGCAGCAACAGTATATCTGGGAAAGTGTGACTGGTACTTCAGCATGTTGGTGTTGAACTAGAGAGTCAGAGATACTATATTGTCATTCGCACCACATGTTGTACATGTGGTGGAACGAAATGATGTACCTACATATGTATATGTAACTACTTTGAGATGCAGCATCTTGAGTTGTTTCCTTGACTTTGTCAGGATCACAGTTGCAGCCAAGACATGAGGCCAGTTGTACCTCCACCAAGTGATGCTCAAACTACACCAATGACTCTCATGGCATGGATACTTAACTATCAACCTCCGTCCAGGACTCTGATGTGGTGCCACACTACAAGAATAACACCATAAAAACATTATTTTAGTACTTTAACAGAAAGAAAAACTGTTAGGCAACACAACATTTGCTAGGAAACTTTCTTGCTTCTAGGTGTAGTCATACGTCAAAATCGCTTAATTTTCACATTATAACAACATGCACAGAAGGACAGACGGATAGATGGAGTGTATTTCCAATCCCCCCTCTTCACTTTGTGACAGTACAAAAAAGGTGACTGTATGTTTGTTCGCTTACTTACTTGAACTGTTGATCAAGTATTGTAGTATTGTTTGTGCCAAAAAAACAACCTGACATTAAAGCTTTATTGGTCAGATTTTACAGTTCACTCTGCAACTCAGTGGACCTCCACGGACCACAGTGCGTTCTGTCTCTTCTCAGCTGATTTAAACTAAAAGAACGATAGAGTTTGATGTTTGCAGTGACAACCAGCCATTTCTGCTGAGCAACTGGAAGCAAACACATTTAAACTTGAAATTCTATGTCTGCTCACAAAGAGGTATCCGTCATCGTCCAAGTGTTGCCCTCGTGTGTGTGAGGCTTAAAACAGCTTACAGAATGAGATCTCTGAGCATGAGGACAGATGATTATCTGAGCAATTAGGGGCAACGGGGTCTTGATCACTGAAGTGGAAAAGTGAATCGTCCTCTCCGGCTGCTGGAACCGAATGCAGCTTTTCTCTTCCTTTGGGTCAACGGACACAATCTGATTGGTAAAATACACACAATCAAATTGTGTGCTGCTTCATGAAGCTGCAAAAACACATTAAGGACCAATTCAGAAAGATTTTGAAACTTTAAACTGGTAAGAAAATTGAACTGGACGACGAGATTTAACGATTGAGTCAGTCGAGACGATCAGAACAGCTTTGAGCCGTTGTGCAGAGCTCGTGAAAGCTTGTTGAACATTGTACAGGAAAATGTGGGTAACATTACATCAGTAGGTACCTGATACCTAAAGGGTAAGTCCCTGGTAATACTTTCCTGATACATATCTGGTACTTGCAGAGTATGTTCCAGGTACTTACAGGGTATGTATACCTGCTACTGCAATACCATGTATGTCTTTACCTTACAGTTACCGTGTACATATCTGTTTCTTACAGAGAATGCACCTTGGATTTACAAAATACATATCAGGTACATACAGAGTATGTATATCTGCTACTGTAATACCATTTATGTATTTACCTTACACTTACCATGTACATATCTGCTTCTTACAGATAATGCACCTTGGATTTACAAAGTACATACCAGGTACTTACAGGTTATGTCTTTGGTGCTGATATGTACCAGGTACTTACAGGGTATGTCTCTGGTACTAGTGTACCAGGTATTTACAGGGTATGTCTCTGGTGCTGATATGTGCCAGGTACTTTGTACTTACAGAGTACAGGGTAAGTTTACTTACAGACTATTACCTTACAGAGTTCCTGATATTTACTTGGTAGTTGCTACATACTCTGTATGTATCTCAGAGTTAATGAGTAGGTATTGGGTTCCTACCTGATAGTATTTACCTGGTCCAAGTTCCAGGCACATAACACCCTATAAGTACTAGTTCGATTGCCAGATATGTACACTTTAAGTACCAGGTGAATATCTAAGACATAACTGAAAGGTATCTAGTACTTAAAGAGTACTTACAAGTACATGTTAAGTTTCCGGTTTGTTGTGGTCCGTATTGCAGCATTTATTGCAATCAATTCTTTCAAGAAGTAAGACTTTAGATTTGGAACATAAATGCTTTCTGTTCCTTGTCCCTTAAAATGATGTTTTCATAGATAAATTTAGAAGAATATTAAATTTAACATTAGTATTTGAGTATTATTTTCATTCATTCATTCAACCTTTATTTAGGCAGGTTAATCCCATTGAGCCTCGAGGACTCATTTACAAAGAGACCTAAGCAGCTTGACACATCACTAGAAAGGATAGTAAAGTGTGTCTGCATTTTTTTTGCATCCCATGCTGAAACATACAAACACCAGCGTGAATTTGTTTCTCAGAATAAATATATTTAACACACAAATAAAGCAGCTACATTCGTACACACACACATACAGTCTCACATCCATACATGTACATATCACTTTATTAGATTATTTTTATTTTATTATAAAAACAGTTTTTTTTATATTATTACTTTGTATACTGCGTTATACTGTTTGGGCTAGGTCACTGTTAAAAAGCATGCATTTTCTTTTGGTTGTGGTCAGATGATGTGTTTGCAAATAACTCAAAATGCTTGCAGCGTGTCGCTCCGAGGTTCGGGGTTTACGTCTTCAAACCAAAAACACGTCAGTCAACAAATCAATGGATTCCCTGACAAAGTCTTTTCTGATGCTACAAGTAACATGAACCAAGCACTCAGAATTATTTACCAACCCACTGATGTGTCCAGCTTTGCAGTATTGCACAGAATTTTTAAGTTTGCTCTTTCGTCCATCGCTTACCGTTTTTGTTTGCGTCTTATTGAGAAATCTGCATCCTTTGTTTAAAGCCCTGTTTGCATCCAGCTCTGCCTGTATTAGGTCCATTTGGTCTGAACATTGTTAATCCATTGTAATGTGTCAGGTCTCTCATCCGGTGTACATTTAACTTGTCAAAGTCGACATTGTTGACTTCAGAGTTTGCTGGGGTTAGATGGCATCTAGTTTGGATACATTACATTCCACAGTTCCAGCTGAAAAAAGCATTTACTCAGATTCAAAAAGGTAAATATTTGGGAGAAGGAAGGGATGAGATAGTAGCTTGACTGATTATTGGAATAATTATGTCCTGCATTTGTCAGTATTTTTCTTTGTTGGCCATGTGACTCAGTGGGTTGCAACAACGACAATGGAGCCCTCTTCCCCCTCCTCGTCCTTCTCTTCTAACGACTGGACAACACAAGGGATGACGTCAAACGGTATTCTCTCCCTGATGGATTCAGCGATCTGTGCTGGTAGTCCTGGGCTTGAACCTCTGGTCGTGGCGGCATCTTCTCTCAGCGGGGACGGTGTCAAAGAGCACGGTTCTGGCTCCAGTGTCAATGTTACCTCCTCTACCTGTAAAGGCAAATAATTAAGCATTATTATTAAGCAATGCTTTAATCTTCATTTTGATTAGGTAAACAGTTGTTTTAATGCTTGATAACATTATTGCTGCTCTTGTCGTGAGTTTCTTCCATACATTTTTGCGATCAAATATGTGTCCTTTGTGCCATTTTACCATTTTGAATATAAAAACCTTCACATTTTTTATTATTTTATTAATTATTTAAAAGAAACAAAATAAACAAAACAAATTTATCAAAAAGAAAACATTTGAATGAAAAAGGTGCAGAAAAACGAACATATTCTTCTAATATATGCCCCTTATTTAAAAAAAAATATATATATAATAACTACAATCAATTCAGGCTTGAAAAATCTCCAAAGGGAAAACAAAATATTAGATGTCCTTCACAGGCCACGATACTTTCCTAACAACTTTTGTATTAATGTATTGTATTAATTATTTGTATTTTCTGTATAAATAAAGGTTGAATGAAAGAAAAAAATATTTCAATTGATGAAATAATATATTTGTTGGGTGACCATAGCACTTCCTACTAAGCTTTTCCACATACATTTATACAACATTAAATATGGAATGATCATTACATTATACAATATTTACAAAGCTTTGTCATTCGGTTTACCAAGCTGTGTAGGGCTTGCCGTCCCTCGCTCTCTGCTTTTCTTCTATTTTTGTTATTTTTACAATACTTTGTGAAGTGTACCGCATCATATTTGCAGTATGATCGTCGGGCACTCGTGGAGCTCCGTACATTTGCTGAAATGCCAGCAGAGTTTTTGTACAGTGGTCAGCACTCTCCTCCACCAGTTCTGTTTCTTCTACGTGACCCTGGCCTTTCTCCTGGGAAGGAACGTTGCAGACGTCATGAGAAGCGTGCAGGGGTTTTGGTGAAAGTGAGGCACAATGTGGATTAATCTGCCAAGAGTGTTGGGGCTCGCTCTGGATCTGATTATCACCCCTGTAACCCATGGTGCTCCAGGGGCCCAGCTGCTGGTCAGCTACCCGCACGCGCAGTCCATGTAAACAACTGGAGTACCTGTGCGTTGCGCAAGGCGACATGGAGGAGCTGTTCTTCAAAATCTGAACCCACTGGCGCGCGCTTCCCTCATCACGGCTGTGTCTACGACGGACCCTATCAGGATGTGTTTAATCAACGCTAGGTCTGTTTCCAACAAGACTTTCATCCTCAATGACTTTTTTAAAGACAAGGAGTTGGATTTTCTTCACTTCACGGAATCTTGGTTATCAGATGGTGGGTCCAGCACCTTGGTGGAATTATTACCTCCTCACTGTCTGTGTTTTAATGCCCCGCGGACATCAGGCCAGCACAGGGGTGGATTTTTAACCGTTTTTAAACCAAACTTTGCTTGTAAACAGTTGGCCATCCCTGTTCCCTTATCAGTCATGTTCACTCGGTGCAACACATTACTATGGGAATTGCGCCCCCGTGCGATTACCTGAAGTAATACATTCACGCCTTTACGGCATGTCGGCGTCAGCATCACCACAGAGGCCCCGCCCTCTTGGTATAAAGATGCCTGCACCCATCTATCTTTCTCTTTTTGCCCTTCACCTTGCTTACACCTGAACTTTGTGGGACTTCTCTGTAACTACATCGCTCGACCAGAGGTGAGCTTGCTCCTTACGCTGAGCATAGAGATACATTTCCTGCGTGTTGCTGGGCTAGCAAAAGCTAGTCCAGCGTCTTTCATTTAACCTCAGAGTTTTTTTCTTCTCTCTTCGTAGCTACTTCGTTCGACGGCGCTAACTGCGTCACACCACTACCCTGCTAATGAGTAGCAGGCTAACCAGCGAAAGCGACGCGATGAAGGAGACGTCTTCGGACAACGTTAGTACTGCTAACAAGCTCGAATTTTCTCAGCCATGGCTCCTGAGAAGGGAAAGCGAAAACCCAAAAATTCTAAGAAGACCAGCAGGCCAGGGAGCCCCAGCTCCCGAGCCTGCCCCAGCGGCTGCGGCTACTCCCTCTCGGCGACTGACACCCACAAGGCCTATCCCATCTGCCTGTGGATGTTGCACGCTAAGACGGCGCTGGAATCACCTGACTCCTGTCCACACTGCAGCCAGATGCTGGAAGCTGTGAGAAAGCGTCACGTGGACATCGTGGCCAAGGCCATGGGCGGCACTGCGACATCACGAGACCCGACCCTCACAGAGGTGCTCACTCCCACACCGGAGCTAGAGAACATTGATCTGGAGGATAGTGGACAGGTCAAATGGGGGGACAGTATGGACATGGCGGCCCCCGTCGGGGACTCGACAGCTGAGTTTGACACTAGAGGCTAGCTGAACGCGGACGAGATCTTGCTAACAGCCTCGGGTGAGATTTCAGACAAAGAGGCTGATAACGAGTGCGAAAGGGAAGAGGAAGATTTTCCCCAGAACCCGACGGCAGCTCTGCCAGAGACAGACGCCTCAATCCCCGCCTTGTTCAACTTGTGTCGCAGAGCGGCGGACGCGCTGCAGATCAACTGGCCAGAACCCCCACCTCGCCAACAGGTCACGAGGTTGGCGGGGAATTATTTCTACGTGAAACAGCAGTTGGCCACGAGGCAGAGGATGCCGATTTTTCCAGATTTTCTCACGGAGCTCACTCGCATCTGGGCTGAACCCAGGGCTCCCATGTTTTTGCCACTTTCTCAGTTCCTCGACATTGCTGGAATGGAGGCAGATGGAGGATAAGCTAGCGTCTCACTTGGCGCCTAGAACGTCGGGCGCAAAACCAACTTTGCCCAACAAAGCCTGCCGCGCTTCGGCCGCCCAGCTCGAAAAATGCTACCGAGCTCAGGGCCTCACAGCACGTGCGATGAACGCTTGCATCATGGCCGAAGCGGCCATGATGCAAGCGTACCTGGTAGAGAAGCTGCAGGAGCTCCAGGTAACGACAAACAAAAATATGGCGACAGACGTCCTGGAGGAAGCCTGCAGGGTAACTGACTTTGTGCTCCGTATGATGGGACCGCAGCCATCGCTCAGGGGAGATGCATGGCTGAAGTGGTCATCGCCCAGCACCACCTGTGGCTGACTTTGACGGACCTGCCGGAGGGCCAGCGGTTCCCCTTCCTCCACTACCCGATCGAACCGACGGGACTCTTCGGGGGGCTCTGGAGCGTATCCAGAGCAGGCTGGAGCAAAGACGAAAACAGGNGGGAGTGGGGCAAAGAGTGAGTGTGCTGGGTGAGTGAGGTCTTTCATGATGCAGGTGGCTCCTTAAGAGCCTGACACGAGACGTTAACATGTCGTGGTATTAGCAGTTCAATAAAGCTGAGTTCGCCAAGCTACCTTGTGAGTCCACCGCCCGTTCTTCACAGAAGCAGCCGTTCATGAGTAGAATCAGAGTAGAATCACTAGACTGAGGAACAGCTTCTACCCTGAGGCTGTTAGACTCATGAATATCTAACCAGAATAATCACTGTGAAACATCACATCATGTTGCTGTTGATCTGTTTCATGTTGCTGCTGATCTGTTCATGTTGCTGCTGATCTGTTTCATGTTGCTGCTGACAAAAAAATCTGTCATGTTGCTGTGTTCTTTCGTGTTAATCTACTCATACAGAATCATGTTCGTGCTGCTGTTTGGAGTAATGTTTTCTATGATATTAGTGATTAGTGTATTTTTAGTTGATATTTTTCTTAGTTCATATCTTAGATGTTTTTACTGTTTTTCTTTTACATTTTATTGTTGGATGTAACTGGGACCTTGTGTACATAATCTTGTTTCATCACATGTACCACATGTGGTGCAAATGACAATAAAGATTCTCTGACTCTGACTCAAATTCAGCAAAAAGAAAAGTTACATTTATTATATTTTTATATTTTATATAAAATAAATAGTTTTTGTGTAGTTTATTTTTTCATTTTCTTTTTGCAAATGTATTTTGTTGTCTGTAAACTACTTTGCAGTTAAGCAAGGAACTTTTTCGTTGATTAAAACTACGGTTATCCAATCAGATTCTTGTCCATTTTTTTGTCTCCTGGCAGAAACACGTTTGAAGGTTGTTTCTCATTGGTTAGGGCTTCACTGTCGTGGCTGAACTTGGTCAAAGTCTTTCCAGGATTAGTTTGTTTGATAACTGACAGGAAAATCATCAAATTGTTCTCATGTAGAATGGGTGGGACCAAAATGCAGAACTCAGCGCCACCGGAAAGGCCTTGCAAAGTGTTTTATTTATTTATTTATTTAATTGTTTATTTGATTTTTCTTGTGTGTAGATAAATTCAGACCATGAGGCTCCCATTAAATCCATCAGAATTCTACGTGTCAGTGTTTTAAGATAAGATAAATTTATTTATTTGTTTGTTAATTAATTAATTAATTGGTTAGTTAGTTTGTTTGTTTGTTTGTTTTTGTGGGTAGATGTCTTTAAATTCAGACTGTGAGTCTCCCATTAAAATCCATCTGAATTTTGTGTCAGTGTTTTAAGATATGATAGTTATATTTATTTATTTGGTTAATTAATTAATTTGTTGGTTTATTTGTTTGTTGGTTTATTTTTTGTGTGTAGATATCTTTAAATTCAGATCATGAGCCTATTTAAATTCCATCTGAATTCTACGAGTCAGTGTTTTAAGATATGCTAGTTTTATTTATTTATTTGTTTGTTAATTAATTAATTCATTTGTTTATTTGTTTGTTTGTTTGTTTATTTATTTTTGTGTGTATATATTTTTAAAATTGAACTGAGAGCCTCCCATTAAAATCCATCTGAATTCTATGAGTCAGTGTTTTAAGATAAGACAGTTTTATTTACTTGTTTAATCAAGTAATTAATTTGTTTATTTTTTGTTATTCTTTTGTAGATATCTTGAAACTCAGACCATGAGCCTCCCATTAAATCCATCTGAATTCTAAGTGTCAGTCTTTTAAGATAAGAGAGATTTATTTATTTATTTGTTTGTTGATTAATAAATTAATTGGTTATCTAAAAAAGCTAAGTCTGGTCCTCTGGACATTCAAAAAACAAAACAAAACAAAGTTTTGTTTTGTTTTTTGAATGTCCAGAGGACCAGACTTAGCTTTTTTAGATTTTTCTACCTGGATTATTGAGCATGCATCAGGGTAATTAATTGGTTAGTTATTTTGTTTGTTAGTTTGTTTTTGTGTGTAGATATCTTTAAATTTGGACCGTGAGCCTCCCATTAAAATCGTTGGTGTCAGTGTTTTAGGAAACGACTAAAACAACAATAGGGTATATGCCACGGGTAGTGGTGACGTACTTCCGTTAAAATATTGGTCGTACGCTGCACTTCCGGTTCTGGTCGACAGCAGTTGTTTTTAGCGGTAGCTTCTAGAACTAGACCATGTAAAAGACACAAAAGGTAAATTATCTGCGAGCTACTGGTACAACAAGAGAGATTTGTTGTGTGCCGTTGTGTCCAGTGAATATCAGGGACAATAGAGCGCTTAGTTTTTTATATTTTAATGCCAGAGTTCGTGGCTAACCGAGTTAGCCTTAAAGCTAACACTCGGTTGTAGCTGGCGTTTTAAACCTCAGAATATTCAAGAGCCAGCATCAAACAGTGGTTAAAAATGAGCTGTACCTGCATTGTTCCAGTGGAATAATTATCCCTTCCATGACCGGGGCTTTGGGAGAAGCAGCAAAGAGGACAGCGAGGAGGAGAACACAGCTGCAGCTCAGTAAGAAACATGAATATGACTCGACTCCACATCCTGCACTTGTAGATTTAATGTTGGAGTCATGATGAGTGATTTAATAAAAGTTTGTAACTACATACTTTTAAAATAATATTCAGATTTTAACAGTTTTCTAATCTGTAAATATGTTTGTAAACTCCTAGTAACTTCAGGGCACCTCTGAAATATTCTCTGCTGTTTCCTTTAATATGAAACCAGAACTGTTTCACTTCAATAAAACTTTTATTTCCTGAGATGTAATTATTTATTTTAAAGCATAACTCTCATAAAGAGTTCTCTGTTTGGTTTTTTACGTTATGAAGGTAAATATGAACACTTTTTTGTTTTTTCAGGTTTGCATCATCTGACCTCCTGATGTGACTGCTCTGCCATCCATGGTCGGTGTTCACCAAGAATGAGACGAGAGGAACTCCCCATCAAGTTCAAGTTGTGTTTGTCATATACAGGTTAACACAGAGTTAACAGTACAATGAAGTGCTCAGGATGAGAAGATCCGATTTGACTTGCTAAAAATCAAACTATACTAAAAGCATGCAAAGTGAAAAAGTAATTATAATATTCACAAAGTCCTGAAGAGAGACAGTAAACATGGTTGGATATACAGTAATGATGCAGCAGGATGAATTTGAATGAACTACTGTAAGTATTTCAAACTAGTAATACAGTACAAGCTAACATGCACATAGTTATATATATACAGTATATATATATACACTACACATAATCAACATTACACAGGTTGTGTGACAGGTTATTGCACAAGTAGTGACATTGAGATTGAATTATTAGTTATTACCAGTTGTTCAGTGTTATTTATTGATTATTTATCCACACCACCCCATCAACCCATATCCTGCAGCCCATTGAGTTCTTCCTGTTCTTAAATGACCTTGACCTTGGATCAAAGCAACGGGACCTTGCTGACCGGTACGGTGTCCATCAGTCCACGGTCAGGGCCAGGCGGATCATCACTGCAACTTTTTATTGACAGTACTCGGCTCAATTAGGACCCGATACAGTACCTGAAGAGCAGATGCATAAAAATCTACCTACTGTAGACTACTGTACCCTGACACTACAGTCACACTACTTACTACTTGTAAGAAAATAAAATGTTCAAAACATTCTGACTTTGTCTTCTTATTATCACCCAAAAAAAATGTGTATGTTGATTTAAGACAGGCTTAGAGTTCAGTTTATTTTAGCCAGTTTATTAAAAACAAATTTGATGATGATGTTACATTACTGTAGAAAACATATGAGGCACAAGATTTAAACAGTTTATAGCATTACAGCTTCTGACTTTAAGTCACAGCTTCCTCGACAGCTAATGGAGATTTAAAAACATTAATCAGTCAGACAAAGGTAAGTGATGAAGCAGCTCTTCTGTTCAACCATCCACATGGATCACATGTCCTTCGTCATCAGTGGAGCTCACAAACATCCAGGCTGGACCAGCTGGCTCCCTCCTCATCATCATCACTACGGTGTCCTGTCCAGTGAAAGAAAACATCTCTTATTAAGAGCTGCTATAAACAGTGAGATTCACAAAACCATATAGCAGACATGTGTTGAATATAAAGAGTTTATATTGTCTGATATTTAACTTCAACTCAAGTTTTGTACACAAACTTGAATTAAAATAATTAAATTAAAATAACTTTTGTTTCTAAATCTGGTCTAAATCTCCTGCCTCCTTGTTTGAAACTGAACTGTCAGGTGCCTTTGACTCAAACAGTGGGGCTTCTGCTGCTCCTCATGGACTGTAAACACTCAGCCCTGACTTCTCCTGCCTCCTTGTTTGAAACTAACATTTGTGTTAAATCAGAAATGTACAGACAAAACACGTTTACTCAACAATTTAGCAAGGGTTAACTATGTTAGCTGTGTTAGCCTACATGATGCAGTTTGGTGAACTGAAAACAAATACAGACTTACCTTCAGAGTTATTTATGTAGTTGGACACATAAAGCTTTAATCCTTTGTCTTTCTTAGATGTGCGCTTTAGACAAGGTCTGAATAATTCGGTACACATCCTTGACTGTCGGCAAGTCATACAGAGATTGTGTAAAGATTGCCATCCTGTGGCTGTGAACCGGAAGTGCGCCGTCCGTCCAATGAATGCGGAAGTGCTATAACGGAAGTCCGTGGCATATAGCCTATTAACTAAAGTTTCAGTATCAAAGCTTTCTGAACTGAGCAACATAGTTTTAACAAATGAAAAAAAAGGCTCATTTCTACAGATCAGAACAGAAAATTTGAAACTCAACCTGAATCATGCACTTTTGTCATAACCCATCAGCTTAATAAGGTCAGCATTGATGCCAGTGGGAGTCCCTATGACATGCTATTCTCTTGAGGCAGAGCAACATTCGCATAATGATCATTTTCCTAGAGGTGCTCGATTGTCCTCGCTGACCTGTCGCCCAAAGCGTAAGTGACTACAAGATGAATGAATTTGTGATAATTTGAAACCTTCAACCCTCTGTGCTATACTTCAGACTTCCTCCTCTATCACTCCTTCCACGATTCACTGAGGTCATTCCCTCTTGGAGTAAAGGCGGTTACCCATAAAAGCGGCCTATAGTGTACCTTCTTGATAAACTCATCTTGAGAAAGTAGCTTCACCTTGCTTCAACCAGTTCATTTCCCCCCTTCAGGCTCTTTTGAACAATCCAGGACACCAATCCAGACAGTAGTCGAGTGTTAGTGGAGGGAGATGAAAATGATGGAAATATTTTCAAAGGCAGTGATGCAAGGCCACTCAAATGAGGGTGCTAATGTGGTGTTTCCCATAAGCACAAAATGGCACAGAGGTAGCAGTGGCATCACTATTAGGGCTCATTTTCCCTTTCTTAATGGTGCAGACACCATTTTTAATAACCATGGATTACAGGTCATGAAGGGCAATGGAGCATGGTGAGGCCACAGAGGCTGAGAGACAAAGAATAAGAGACAGGATGGAGCAACCAGAGCAAAGGAATGAGACGAGAGCACAGATGACTGAAACAAAAAGGAATAAAAAACCTAGCATTCCTTGAATGAGTTTATATTCCCAAGAAGTCTTGCACGGTAATCATCTTGCATTAAAAAGTAATAAAGTTGTAGCCGCTTTAGTCAGACCTGGAAAATAACACCATGAAACGTTGCACAAAATAATGTCAGGTCTTGCTAAATTTGTTAGCATTCCGATTATGTGTTGAATAGAATAGAAAAGAATAACAGCCTTTATTGTCCCACACAGGGGAAGTTCAAGTGTAATAGAAAAATGGAAAATGGAAAAAGGGCCTTCTCCTACTCTGCTCCTGCTTCCTGGAATATCTTACAAAAAGATCTGAAGCTCTCGGCCCTGACCTCTCTAAATGATTTTCAGAATCTGTTGGAATCCTGGCAAAAACCAATGCTGATTTGTTCCTGTTTTTGATTTTGTACATCTACCTTATAATGTTTGCTAGTTTTTGCTACTTTTTCTTTTGTCTATTGTTTAATGTACTTGTACCATTGTTGTTCATCATTCTTTAGTTTGTAGCAGGTCGCTTTCGTAAATGAGCCCTCGAAGCTCAATAAGATTTACCTCACTAAATAAAGGTTGAATGAATAGCAGCAACTGCAGCAACATATATAAAGATTCACATAAAAAGTCCTTAAAAAGCAAAAAAAAAATGTATGAAGAAATAAGCTAAACAATAATAATAATAATAATAATATATTAAACAAAACTATAATAGACCATATTGTGCAGTTTGTTGGGGATCACTCTCAGCTACTGCCACATCAAAATTTAGAAAAACGAAAGAGCAAGAGTGTTTGCTAAGAGCAATTAGTTGTGGCAGCTATCTTGAATCATGCTGACAAGCTGTAGATTGTTCATCTGATGGTTACTTTTGGAGAGTTTTAATAAAATCTTTAGTTCCCTTATCAGTCGGTCTCTCGGTGCAACATACTTGCTATGGGAATTGCGCCACCGCGCGATTACCTGAAGGAATACAATCACGCCTTTACGGCTAGGGCGTCAACGATGCGCCAGAGGCCCCGCCCTCTAGGTATTTAAGCGACTGACACCCATCCATATTCCTCTTATTTGCCCTTCACCTCGCTTAAACCTGAACTACCTCTCTTCGCGGGACTTCTCTGCTGCTTCATCGCTCAACCAGAGGTGAGCTTGCTCCCTACACAGAGCGCACAGAGAATTATTCCTGCGTACTACTGGACTAGCGAAAGCTAGTCCGGCCCATTTTCTCTAACCCCAAAGTATTTTTTTTCTCCTCTCTCCACAGACTGCTTCGCTCTACGGCGCTAACTGCATCACACTGCTACCCCTGCTAAATTCGTAGCGGGCTAGCCAGCGAAAGCGACACGACAGAGGAGACGTCTAAACAAATTAAAAGGAAAAGGATTTTGGAAGGACTCGCTCGCCTTATCTCGGACATGCCTCCAGAGAAAGGAAAGCGAAAGACAAGACTTCCAAGGAAAACCAGCAGGATGGCGAGCCCAACCTCACGCGCCTGTCCTAGCGGATGCGGTTTCTCCCTCGCGGCGACGGACACCCACGAGGCCTGTCCAGTCTGCCTGGGAATGCTACACGCAAAAACAGCGCTGGATGCGCCCGACTTTTGCCCACACAGCAGACAGATGCTGGCTGCAATGCTACGGCACCGGGTTGACCTCGTCGCCAAGGCCATGGGGGCCCCAGCAGTGCCAGCGGATGCGGACACCACTGAGCCCCTCACTCCCATGCCGGAGCTCAAGAACATGGCTCTACACGACAACGCACGAGTCGAATGGGGTGACAGCCCTGACGTGCTGGCTCCTATGGTGGATTTAACAGTCAAATTCGACACTCGAGGCATGATGAACGAGGACGAGATCTCGATTTCAGCCTCAGGCGAATTTTCTGTGGAGGACGCAGACGTTGAACTAGAGGAACAGGGAGAAGACCTCTCCCAGACCCCGGTACCTGTGCTCCCAGAAACTGACTTTTCCATCCCTGCTCTGTTCGACCTGTGCCACAGAGCAGCGGACGCGCTGCACATCCCATGGCCAGAGCCTCCACCTCGCCAACAAGTCACGAGTCTGGCAGGAAACTATTTTTATTCAAAACAGCAGGCCGCGACGAGGCAAAGGATGCCCGTGTTCCCGGACTTCCTCACAGAACTAACTCGCACCTGGCCTCAGCCCAGAGCTCCTATGCTGTTACCACTCTCACAGTTCCTCGACGTGGACGAGATGGATGAGGTGGGAATAGCCAACGTGCCTCAAATTGAGGACACGCTGGCATCTCACCTGGCTCTCAAGTCATCCGGAACAAAACCAACTCTTCCCAGCAAAGCTTGTCGAGCCTCGGCGTCTCTTCTCGAGAAATGCTACAGAGCTCAGGGACTCGCGGCGCGCGCCATGAACGCGTCCGCGTTGATGCAGGCTTACCTAGCTGAAAAACTGAAAGTTATGCACCATAACTCATGTTCCCTGAAGTAAGGGAACGAGGCGCAACATACTTGCTATGGGAATTGCGCCCCCGCGCGATTACCTGAAGGAATACACTCACGCCTTTACAGCTAGGGGCGTCACTGCCGCGCCAGAGGCCCCGCCCTCTTGCTACTTAAGCGGCGTGTGCCCCTCCATCTTCCTCTGAAAAGTGCACTTCACCGAGCTTTCAGCATTGAAAAGGGCCAGTTATGTTGCACCTCGTTCCCTTCCTTCAGGGAACATGAGTTATGGTGCATAACTTTCAGTTCCCTTTCAGTCATGTTCTCTCGGTGCAACATACTTGCTATGGGAACGTAATCCATTCACGCCCTTGAAATGCTCAGTAAAATGCATGCTAGAGTGAATGTCTGCCTCTGATCAGTAGGCATCCCAAGGCTACTTTCTACTGAATGTTAGAAAGAACAGCCTGAGTGACGTCACCTGCAGTAACATCCAAACTGTAATGCCTTGCAAAAGTATTCAAGGAGCTCCAATTCGCAGCAGCGCAGATGTCTGCAACTGGTACACCCTTGAACAATGACCAGGAAGTGGCAAGGCCCCTAGTGGAGTGAGCATGCACTCCAGAGGGTGCCTGCTGACCTTTGCTACTGTAGGCCCTCTTAATGGCCTCAGTCACCCAGTGTGAGAGGCGTTGTTTTGATAGGGCTCTCTCGGTAGCAGGTGCTGCAAAGCAGACAAACAGTTGATTTGTTCTTCTCCATTCGGCTGTTCTCTGCATGTAGGTGCGTAAAGCCCTCACTGGGCAGAGAGCCGACAGCCTTTCCTGATCCTGGTTCAGGACAGAGGCAGGTGGAAAAGAGGAGAGATCAAAGTCTAGACTCCTATAGTTCAGGGTCCAGACCTTGGGGGTGTATGTGGGATTAGGCCTCAATGTGACCTTTGACCCATCTGGGGCAAATCTGGTACACATTGGATGCACAGATAATGCGTGGAGGTCACCCACGTGTTTCGTCAAGCAAAGTGCCAGGAGTAAGGCCGTTTTATAAGATAGTAGATCTATTGTAGTCTCACTCAATGGCTCGAATGGGAGGTCACATAGATCCCCCAAGACCAAACCGAGGTCCCAAGCAGGAGTCAGGATCCTGCTGGGTGGTTTAGATCGAAGAACACCGTTCATAAATCTTATTATGATTGGGTGTGCTCCAGGTGTCCTGTTTCCTCAGCCTTCATGACAAGCAGAAATAGCTGAAAGGAAGACTTTAATCGTTGAATGAGAATGACCCTTCTCCAAGAGATCCTGAAGGAAGGTCAGGATTTGGACCAGGTTGCATGCATAAGAAACAATATTTCTTTCTGAGCACCAGGCCTCGAAAATACGCCATTTCTGAGCGTATAGGTAGTCCCCGACTTACGAGCGCTCTGACCTACGAGGTTCCGGACTTACGAGCTGGCGAATTTTTTGAAAAAACGCAAAAAATACAGAGTTTTTCTGTGTTTTTTCACCACAGTTCGTTAGCTAAACATGTGGACACACGTTTCCGATCATTTTTATGCACTCGTAAGCAGTTTTTCGATGAAAAACGAGTGTTTGTAGTCGCACTAGCAAAACCGTTCCAATTTACGAGCGAAATTCCGGACTTACGAGACACGTGGCGGTCATTCCGAATTACGAGATTTCCATGTTACGAGCAACTTGTTGTAACGGAACTCGCTCGTAAGTCGGGGACTACCTGTATAAAGATTGTGTTGACCCTGCACGAGCATTCTGTATGTTTAATACCACGTTTTCCGGCAGGCCTGCCATCATCAGCCTGTTTCTTTCAGCCAACAAGCTGAGACTTCTGGCAGTTTTTGGCCTGGGTGGCCGCAGCGCCTCCTCTGGTGATCCAGAGGCCAACAGCCCCTGGGTGTCCACCAGGTTTGGGAGGAGGCAGCTTGTCCCCGAGTTGTCCTGCTCAGGGATAATTGAGGACGGGTACAACCTGTCATCTCCATTAGACAGGTTTGGAGGAGAATTATTCTTATCTTCCTCCAAATTATGGAGCTGCAGGCCACGTAGGCGAGCAGACCTCCTTACTCCAGTCCTTTTAGTGGAGTGGCCTAGACCATTGGCCCTTGGCTTCAATGAAGCTCTGGTGCCAGGCAAACTGACCGGATCCCGAATTAATTTTAAAGACAGCTTTGGAACAGCACGTAGAGGCAGGTCACGTGCTATCTGACTGCTGCATGGGGTTTGCGTGTCTCTCGTTAATAACAAAGGAGCATCCGCTACACAAAAGCGTGGGAGGGGGGGGTTCCTTTCAGTCTTGGTGATAAAGAGTGCAGTTCCCTTCGAACAACAGGAAGAGGAATCTGATTACACTCAGACTTGTTTTTGTCCATAGCCAGCTGAACACAGCTTCTGTGAAGGTGTGAAGTTCTAAGCTGTGTGAGGGCGTCTGAAGCAGCCCCCCGTCGAGAGACGTTGTTTACTCGGCTCCTTGAGCTGCGGCCACGTCGCGTGCCCGTCTGTTTGGTGTATTGGCTGTCTCGCCTTTGACAATGGGGCGAGAGCCTAAACACGTGACCCTCTTCACCTGCCTCTGTAAGGGGCAAGGAGGGTGTTTACAGACACCACTGTGTCTGCTCAACGCAGATGAAACAGAAGCAGTTTGCAGGGGCTTATTAAATATTCTAATACCCCGTGGGCCGTGAGGGAGGGGGGGAGAAAACCCCCCTCCCTTTATGACAGCATGCAGGTCAGAGAGACCCGCTTTGCTAGGAGAAGTTGTGTTGATTGTTTTTTTTGTTTTTTTTGTTTTTGGAGTAAGTAAAACAGAGAATTGCTGTTTCATGATTTTATTTGTGCTTACGTGACATGACGTATATCATTTTAAGTCACTCACAGTAGAGAGGGCATGATTGGTGCATACTGAAAATAAACCAGCTTTTTGTACTATGTTACAAATAAAGTCTGGGTTTAGGCGGATCATTCCCGTTACAGCGTGGGCGGGTGACCGTGTAACATGAAAACGTGAACTTGGTTCATCAGGCCCGTTTCTGTCTGTCGTCGCAATTTTCTGAAGAGGCCCTGTGTTTGGACATTTGGCGAGGGACAAACCTGTTCTTGCTCCAGGCGTGCTCGGTACGAGGAGGGCCCGAAGGGGGTCTCTGCCTGGGCTCCTCCTCATGCGCTGGCCGCTTTTGCGGTGGGGCACGCATCGTCGAGTGGTGCCTGGACTGGACAGGTCTCCCCCCCGCATTTTCTCTTGGGGGGGCGAAGTTTCTACGGGGGATGCCCACCCGGAGAGCCTCTGCCTGTTTGCGTCTTTGGTCCAGTTTCGTTTGAATCCGTTCCAAAGCTTTTCCAAACAGCCCTTCCGGCTGTATCGAGTGATAGATAAAAGGCACCTTTTGTCCCTTGGGTAAGTCCGTCAGTGTCATCCAGAGATGGCGGGTCGCAATGACCACTTCTGCCATCCCTCTGCCCTGAGCAACCGCAGCAGTCCACATCATTCGGAGCATGAAGTCATTTGTTCTGCAGGCTTCCTCCAGCAATTCGGCAGCCACCTGCTTGTCCGTTACAACGTGAAGCTGCTGCAGCTTTTCTGCCAGGTAGACTTGCATCAGCGCGGACGCGTTCATGGCGCGCGCCGCGAGTCCCTGAGCCCTATAGCATTTCTCGAGGAGAGACGCCGAGGCCCGGCAGGCCCTGCTGGGGAGAGTTGGTTTTGTTCCTGAAGAATTTGGAGCCAGGTGAGACGCCAGAGTGTCCTCGATTTGAGGCACGTTAGCTAAACCCACCTCGTCCATCCCGTCCACGTCAAGAAATTGTGAGAGGGGTAGAAGCATAGGGGCTCGTGGGTGAGTCCAGGTGCGTGTCAGTTCCGTGAGGAAGTCTGGGAACACAGGCATCCTCTGCCTCGTGGCAGCCTGCTGCTTCGAATAAAAGTAATTTCCCGCTAGCCTCGTAACCTGTTGGCGAGGAGGGGGTTCGGGCCAAGGCACTTGTAGTGCGTCCGTTGCTCTGTGACACAGTTCAAACAGAGCAGGGATGGAGAGGTCCGTGTCCGGGAGCGCGGGTAGGGGGGTCTGGGTGAGTGCGTCACCCTGATCCTCCACCTCTACGTCCGCCTCCTCCATTGAAAATTCACCCGAGGCCGAGATGGATAACTCATCGTCGTTCATCATGCCCCGGGTGTCGAATTCGACAGTCAGGTCCTCCATGGTGGCCAGCGCGTCAAGGGTGTCACCCCATTCGACCCGCGTGCTGTTGTGTAGGGCCATGCTCTCCAACTCCGGTGTGGGGGTGAGAGGCTCCATGGTGTCTGCGTCTGCAGACGTGGCCGAGGTCCCCATGGCTTTGGCGACAAGGTCGACCCGATGCCGCAGCACCGCATCCATCATGATGCTTCAGTGTGGGCAAAAATCAGGTGCGTCCAGCGCAGTTTTTGCATGAAGCATTCCCAGGCAGACTGGACAGGCCTCGTGGGTGTCCGTCGCTGCGAGATAAAAGCCACAGCCACTTGGGCAGGCGCGCGAGGTGGGGCTCGCCGCCGCGTTGGTCTTCCTTGGAAGTTTCACTTTCCCTTCTCCGGAGCCATTCTGTCCGAGACGAGCGAGCGAGTCCTTCCAGAACTTTCCTTCTTCTTTCTTGAGATGTCTCCTCCGTCGTGTTGCTTTCGCTGGCCAGCTCGCTAGCTTGACTTAGCGAGGCAGCCTCCTTTTTTTATGGCGTAGTTAGCGCCGTCGCGAAGCAATCTGTAGAGAGAGGAGAGAAAACTTCGGGGTTAGGTGGAAAAATGCTGGACTAGGCTTGCTAGTCCAGCAGTACGCAGGAAATAATTCTCTGCGCTCTGTGTAGGGAGCGAGCTCACCTCGAATGAGCGATGGAAGCACCAGAGAAGTCCCGCGAAGAGGTAGTTCAGGTTTAAGCGAGGTGAAGGGCAAAAAAGAGGAAGATGGAAGGGCGCACACCGCTTAAGTAGCCAGAGGGTGGGGCCTCTGGCGCGGTGGTGACGCCCCTAGCCGTAAAGGCGTGAGTGTATTCCTTCAGGTAATCGCGCGGGGGTGCAATTCCCATAGCAAGTATGTTGCACCGAGAGAACATGACTGAAAGGGAACTACAACAGCTCCAGGTGACAACGGACAAGCAGGCTGCAGCCAACTTGCTGGATGAAACCCGCAGGGCAACAGACTTCGTGCTCCGCATGATGGGGACAGCCGCTGTTGCTCAGGGCAGAGGCATGGCAGAAGTGGTTATTGCGATACGCCATCTGTGGATGACTTTAACAGATCTCCCCGAGGGACAAAAGGTGCCTTTTCTCCACCACTCGATAGAGCCGACGGGATTATTTGGAAAAGCTTTGGATCGAATTCAGACCAAGCTGGACCAAAGGCGCAAACAGGCTGAAGCTCTCCGGGTGGGCATTCCCAGGAGAAGCTTCGCCCCCCCAAGGGAGTCTGCTGGAGGCAGACCTGCGCAGCCTCGACACCGCTCGGCAACGCGTGCCCCACCGCAGAAGCGGCCGGCATACGAGGATGAGCATCGGCAGAGACCACCGCCGGGCCAACCTCGTACCGAGCACGCATGGAGCAAAAACAGGTTCGTCCCCCGCCAGGCGGTCAGACACAGGGCCTCCTCGGCGAACCGGGACGACAGACAAAAACTTACCTGATGAACCGGGTTCACGTCTTGACTTTACACGGTCACCCGCCCAAGCGGTACGGGGAATGATCCTTTCATATCCAGACTTTATTTGTAGCAAGGTACAAATGGCTGGTAACTCTGTTGCATGCACAAATAATGTTTTACCTGCTGTGAGTGACATAAATTCAAACATGTCATTACACTTAAGCACGAATAAAGCTAAAAAAAAACAGTTCCTCTCTGTTTTATTGACTCCAAAAAAAAAGCAACAAACACAAGTAACTTCAGGTCCCTCTGGCCTGCCAGCCATCATAAAGGGAGAGGACCGTTCCCCCCACTCCCTCACGGCTCACGGGGTATTAGCATAATCAATAAACCCTAGCGGGGCGCCTCTGCTCCGTCTGTAGAGAACAGGCACAAAGGCGTCCGCAAGCAGGCCCGCCACCCCTCATGGAGACAGGTGAGGGAGATCACGTGCTCCAGCCCCCGCTCCATTGTGAACAACGGGGTCGCCAATACACTAACCAAGCTAACACGTGACATGTCCGCGCCTCAGAGAGACGCGCCGACAGAATCTAACGACGGGGGGGCACGTCAGACGCCCGCAGGCGACCACTAGCTTCACACGTTCACAAAAACAATTGTGTTCAGGCTGGTGTGTGCGTAAACAGCTCAGAGCTCAATCAGATTCCTCTTCCTGTCACTCGGAGGGAACTAGGCTCCTTATCACCAAACAATCTAAGGTCTGCCAAACACAAAGAACCATCTCCACGTTCTCACATTGCAGCTGTCCCTTTATTATTAATAAGTGACACGTAATGTTCAAGCAGTGATCCCGCAGCACGTGACCTCTCTCGCTGTGCTGGTCCAGCTCTGCTTCTAAACAGTTCCCCCCCAACGGGTAACACGCAGACCCTGGCAGGTTTGTCTGGCTCCAATGCTCTGTTAAGGCCAAGGACCAGTAAACTGGACCCATCCAGGAAACAAGGGGGTGTCAGAAGATCTGCTCGTTTACAAAATCTGCAGCTTTTCAGTCCCATGACCCAAAACAAGGAGAGAGAAAGCAGACTTTCTGCTCGTTTTCTGTCTGAAAAAGACAACAGGTTGCATCTGCCCTCGATCACTCTCGATGAGAGCAGCCGGGTGGCACATCAACAAAAAGCCTTCTCCCAAACTTGGTTGACCTCCAAGGGGTCACGGCTTCCAGGGCTCCTGGAGAGGAACTGGATGCACCAACTGCTCTTCTTCAAGGTCAAACTATGCCACCAGAAGAAGTAGCCTCCAGTGGCGGCTCGTGACATTTTCACCAGGAGGGGCTATA